>JANAVB010012200.1:16030518-16038018 GCA_029216955.1 Iris pallida | reverse complement strand
ATTATCACGGATTGGTACTATATGGATCTTGTCATGCGATGTTATCTCCCTCGGGGTGCATCAGATACAGTTGTCATGTGCTTTTCACGAACATCTTGTATTTCATGTACACCGCTTTCATGTATACTCTTGTGCAATCTTGTACTCTCATGATCACGTGAGCAAACATGATAAAAATCTCTTGTATAAGGTAACGTAACTTGACTGGATCCTTGTGTATTGATTGGGGAGGGTGAGTAGGAAATGGTTATGTGATCAAATCCCATCTTGTACAAATTCTTGTGAAATCTTGTATATGTCCTAAGCCTGTTTATATAACCATCTCATGCTCTAAATCACAGGTTACCTACAGTTCTTACTTATCGTATATATATAGATATTTCCAATTATCAAATCTCTTTCGTTTTTATATATATTTCTTTACAGTCTATGTATCTTACTCTATGCATGCTTTACATTTCCCAACATGATATGAACTGCGTGAGATGTATTGTGCTCGTTTCTGTCCTGACTGGGCCTGTTAAAAATATTACAGATGATGATGGTGACTGTCCTACCTTCTATGGGACACATGAGGGTGACCTTCAGGAGCCTGAGGAGCATCTAGCTCAGTAGAGGGTGCCTAGTCTAGTCTAGTGTTTACAGTTTTCATTTTGTATCGGACTGTTCCGATTGTTAGTTGTGACTTAGTTATATTTCAGGTCTTGTACTTATTTGTGTTGGACATCTACTTTGTGTGGTGTGGTAACTCTATATATATATTCAGTTTCTTCCTTTCGTCTGATTCCATATCATGCTCTATCTTTCCTAGACTTGTGTTTGAGATATAGAGTTGAGTTGTTATGTTATACCTCCGTACGGAGATGACAGGTTTATATATCTTGTTGTTAGATGTTAGATGTTATAGATGACCTATACAGCGTTCTACCGCCGACACTGCGGCGTAGGCTGGACGTACCCACGTTCTCGTGCCCCTAATCAGGGTGCGGGTCGTGACAAGAAGTTAGAAGTAGAAGTTAGAAAATAAGAAGAAGATAGAAGAAGAAGGAATAAGAAGAAGTTAGAAGAAGAAAGATTAGAAGAAGTTAGGAGAACAGGAAGAAGGAGTTAGAAGTTAGAAAGTTGAAGAAGAATAGGAAGAAGAAATTAGAGAAGAATTAGAGTAAGAACTAGAAGGGGATAATAGAGGAAGTCGAGTTAGAGAGTGAAATCGAGCTCCGAGTATCGGAACGCGACGAAACTTGACGTAGGCCTAGAATACGTGAATTAGATTTTGCGGGTAGGCTCCCGAGTTGAAATCGGGGTCGTAGGGCGCCGGTATCGCGCCGTACCATTGCGTATCTTGAAATATTCAAGATATCGGCAATGGACCGTATCATGGACTGGATGTCCACTTTACCTAGGTATTTTGGTAGGTAATATATCTATAGGCTAGTATCTTACTACCCTAGGGAGCTCGGGTCAAAATACCAAGCGTAGGTAGGCTAACTAGGTTTCCACCTAGGCTAGGAACTTACCTTAGAAAAGGTAAATTAGAAAATTGGCCTACGGCCAAGATTTGAGTTTCGAAGTCCAAGATGGACTTGGATATGGGTTGTAGAGGTAGGTAATGATTAGAAATAGTCGCCTAGACCTAGTCTTAACCCTGGTTGACCATGGTTGACTTTTTAGACCAAAAGTCAACTATGGGTCAACACTTTACCCAATTTAGTCCCAAATTCCATTAGACTTGAGTAGTTGACCAAAAGTCAACTATTAGTCACCATTGACCAGAGTTGACCAGTTGACCAAAAGTCAACTGTAAGTCAACTGTTGACTCAAATCGACCTAGATTAATTCCGTTTGACTTGCATTGATCCAGTATGACCTAGCTAGACCTAATATGACTTAGATTGACCTCGTACAGTCTAGTTTGATGTGTCTTGACCTAGAATGACTTAATAGGATTTAAATTGTCTTGACTTTAATTCCTAAATGTAGTATTGATACGTCTTGTTCTCTATAGGTCCTCGAGACGCTGCATTTGCTCCAGTTGACATATTATACCATATTACAGGCGAGTACATTCTCTAACACTTTTTCAATTTATGATGATTATTATAATTCATGTAATTAGTGTAGATATGCTTGTTCTCGACACATTGGTCACACGGATTGGTATTCATGGATCCCGACATGAGATGTTATTCCTCGTTATCTTGGTATATCTTGTGCAAGCTCCCTTGTAGTTCTTGTACAGTATATGGACACCGATTCTCGAGGAGACTTGCTCCCTTCTCGTAGAATCCCGTGTCATAACGTGTCTTGCTTGGATCCACTCTACTAGTCGGGGGACGGGGAGTACTAGTGTAGATGTGTGGTCAAGACCCGCCTTGTATATATATTGTGAACCTTGTGAATGCCAATCCTAAACCACACGTATGATTGGCTAGATCATAACCTTGTGCAGACCCAATCTGGCTACATGTTGTAGCTAGTATTCACACACCTAGATATATGATTCTTGATTCTTGTACATGCCATGATCAGTTTACTTGCCTTGTTCTAGCTCTAGATTTACAGCTTACCTTGCCATGATACTCACATGTACATTCCATGATTTCCTTGTATATACTCTCTATTTACTGTCTTATAGCTTTTATCATATCTTGTGAACTGTTGTTAGTAGATTGTACTCGTTCTATCCTGACAGAATATGTTGACAATATTACAGATACTGATGAGGGAGATTATTGTACCTACTACGGTCCGGATGACGTAGTGGGCGTAGACTTGGAGACTTTGGTCCAGCAGGGCTTAGCTCCGCCTGACGAGACCTTACCACTTGCTTAGTTAGAGTAGGTCTTTTGTACTGGACTTTGTCTCCAGCTACTTTTGAGACTGTTATTATTATGGATTGTATTAGAGACTTGGACTTGTATATATTCTTGTGTTGGACTTGACAGGTTATTATTTTATTATCGTCTTGTTGTCTTTATCTTTCAGTTTTACTTTGTTATCTTAGAGTTGTGATTGAGTACTCGTATATATTCATTGCTTGTCCTCCGTTCGGAGTTGACCATATTCTCGACAGGTTTTTGATATATATATAAACTGTTTAGAGTAGAAAACCTACAGCGTTCCACACCGTTTTTACGGTGAGGGCTGGGCATTGTCACGTGCACCTGCCCTTATAGCGGGTGCGGGTCGTGACACGTTTTAGTGGTGGCCCACGCAGGTCCTGAAGTCGCAATTAGTGCGATGTCGTGGCGGCACTCGTCTTAGAGTGTTGACTACGAGCCTGTGTTACACATAGGAGGTAGTAGGTTAAGAGTGCTCAATCACAGTAGGATCTTTTCTTGCTTATCTTGCTTACCGTCTTTGATATTGATTTACTGCATTCTAGCTGTCCTCCTTTGATATTGCCTTCATGTGCCATATTGATATCTTCTTTTCAATTTGTCTCCAGGATTGTTATGACTCATTCTCCTGGCGAGGAGCACGGGAAGACGGAGAGGTCTACCACCTCTGGCGGGCAGGCTCCGGTCACTTCCCCTGCAGATGAGACTTCTGTTGGGGCTCTCGGGGGTACTCCTCCAGCGCTCTCGATGACCGTCCCTGGGGTTGCGGGTGCTCTTCCCGCAGTACCAGGGGCTACGACGGGAGTTGCCGAGGGCGTTCTTCCTCCTGCTGCGCAGCGGATTCCTCCACTAGTTGCATATGTACTTCCACCTCCACCTCATCTGCCTACAGATATGGGGCAGATTCTTACCTTCCTCCAGCAGATGCTGGAGACTCAGAGAGCCCAGGCCGAGGCTCAGCAGAGGCAGACAGACGCGATGCGTCAGGGCATGGAGGATGTCCATCAGTTGGCCCTTCCAGCCGTGGAGCAGAGAGCTCCTCATCCGGGGACGCGATCGAGGTACGGAAGATATCCAGGACTTCAAGAAGCTCGGGCCCCGTGACTTTAGCGGAACCGAGGGTGTGGTCTATACAGATAATTGGCTCGAGGATATCGAACGGCAGATGAGGGCCTCCCGCCTGGCAGACGACCTAAAGGTCGAGGCGGGTAGGTTTGCAGTTGCTAGACATTGCGCGCACCTGGTTCAAAAATGAGCCAGCCCTAGCTGGAGAGGGCCGTACTTGGGCAGAGTTCAAGTTCATCTTCAAGGAGAAGTTCTTTTCCCCCACGGACAAGATTGACCTGGTACGACAGTTCCAGGATCTGCAGCAGGGCAGTCTATCTGTGGAGGAGTACGCAGCGAAGTTCGGCCGTCTGAGCCGATACGCAGAGTACATGGTTCGAGACCCGGAGATCAGGACGAGCCGTTTCAGGGAGGGGCTCACTTGGGATATCAAGATCCTCATTTCCTCCTTCTATGAGACTTATATCCAGATCTACGCAGAGGCCCGCAAGGTTGAGCGGGAGTGGGGCTTGAAGTCCAAGAGGGAGCGTGACCTTTTCTCGGGGGCTTATAGCAGCGCGGGGGCTGCTAAGCGCCCTCAGCTTCAGCATCGTTCTTTCCAGCATCACCAGCCGCAGGTGCAGGCCAGAGCACCGGTTCAGTAGCAGGTACAGCATACTCAGCCGAGGCAGGCACAACATGGGGCTCCTTGCAACTTCTGCAAGAAGCCCGGTCACATCTGGGAGGTCTGCCGGAAGAGGCTAGGCTTGTGCCTCTATTGCGGGGAGGCTGGACATCAGTTGAGAGATTGTCCTATGAGCCGTCGTAGGGAGGGCCGTGGAGCGGTAGCAGCTCAGGGGGCACCGACAAGAGTTCCTGCAGTGCAGCAGAGGGGTCCACTTTCGACCCAGCAGCAGCGGTTTGTTCAGCACCACCAGCAGCGGGGTGGTCAGGGTAGAGCCTTTGCTCTTGCAGCTGAGGAGATGGAGCCTATTGCAGATGTAGTCGCAGGTTCTATTCTGCTCGATTCTTTTCCAGCTTTAGCCTTGTTTGATTCTGGTGCTACGCACAGTTTTGTGTATGTTTCTTTTGCTCTTAGGCACAATATTATTGCTGAGTATCTTGGTAGGACTTGCAAGATTATGACTGGGAATGGCATCATCCTAGTTAATAATGTTTGCAAGGGGCGGAGAGTTTCTTTGAGAGGCCGGGAGCTGAGTGCGTGTTTGCTCGTAATGCCACTTCCGAGTTACGATGTGGTACACGGTATGGATTGGTTGAGCATGCACCACGCTAGCATTAATTTCAGAGGGGGCAGGATTCTGTTTAGGCCGCCGGGAGAGCCGGAGTATGAGTTCACCAGGGGTGCATTGAGCAGGGAGATGGATTCTGCGGAGCGTTGTTGGCGGGGCCAGTGTTGCCACATCCACTCATTGCTGAGTTCTTGGATGTCTTTCCCGAGGAGCTGCCTGGGATGCCGCCAGATCGTGATGTTGAGTTTTCTATAGACCTAGTGCCGGGCGCTGAGCCTATCTCCCAGTACGTCTATAAAATCAAAAATAGCGAGTTAGCGGAGCTGAAGAAGCAGGTCGACGAGCTGGAGGACAAGGGCTTTATTCGATCTAGCTCTTCACCTTTGGGCGCGCCAGTTCTTTTCGTCCCCAAGAAGGATGGTACGGTACGTCTGTGTATTGATTACAGGGCGCTCAACAACCTTACCATCAAGACACAAGTATCCTTTGCCAAGGATTGATGACTTGTTCGACCAGTTGAGCGGGGCGAGAGTGTTCTCGAAGATCGACTTGCGCACCGGGTACCATCAGCTAAAGGTGAAGCGGGATGACATTCCGAAGACTGCCTTTCGGACTCGCTATGGCCAATATGAGTATACCGTCATGCCGTTTGGGTTGACCAATGCCCCGGCGGTATTCATGAACTTGATGAACAAGATATTTCATCAGTACCTTGACAAGTTCATGGTGGTCTTCATTGATGACATCCTCATCTATTCGAAGACACCAGAGGAGCACGAGGAGCACCTGAGGATTGTGTTAGACACTCTCAGGAGGGAGCAGCTTTATGGGAAGCTGTCCAAGTGCGAGTTCTTCTTGGATCGCGTAGAGTTCCTAGGCCATGTTGTCTCTGGCGATGGGATTTTAGTGGATCCGAGGAAGATTTCTGCGGTGGAGTCCTGATCTACGCCGAGCTCAGTAGCAGAGGTTCGGAGTTTTTTGGGTCTGGCAGGTTATTACCGGAGGTTCGTGCAGGACTTTTCCAGGATTATCCAGCCGATGACCCGCCTTACCAGGAAGGACGAGGAGTTTGTTTGGTCCGATGAGTGCCAGGCCGCCTTCGAGAAGCTAAAGACGAGGTTGACTACAGCTCCTATCTTGACGCTGCCATCTGGATCTGGTGGTTATACGATCTACAGCGATGCTTCAGGACGGGGTTTGGGTTGTGTGCTTCAGCAGCACGGGAAGGTAATTGTCTATGCATCTAGGCAGTTACGTCCTCATGAGAGGAATTACCCTACCCACGATCTGGAGCTGGCAGCGGTCATCTTTGCTTTGAAGCTGTGGAAACACTATCTGTACGAAGAGCGTGTGGAGATCTATACTGACCACAAGAGCTTGAAGTACGTGTTTATCCAGAAGGAGCTGAATATGAGGCAGAGACGATGGTTAGAGCTGATGAAGGATTTTGATATATCCTTACAGTACCATCCGGGGAAGGCCAACGTGGTCGCGGATGCTTTGAGCAGGTATCCCGTGGCCATGTGTTTGACGATGGATCGTCAACTTCTGGCAGATCTGGAGAGCTTGGGCATAGAGGTGATAGTTCCTGGGTTCGAGGTGCAGATGTGGGGTCTGCAGGTGCAGTCAGAGCTGATAGAGAGGGTCAGGGCAGCTCAGTTTGAGGATGAGGCTCTGAGGGTCATCAGGGAGCAGGTCCAGACAGGACTGTTGGATGAGTTCTCTGTAGCAGGGGATGGGTCGTTGAGGCATGGTACCAGACTGTGCGTGCCGAGCGGAGGACTTCGGGAGGAGGTTCTTCAGGAGACACACCGTTCTCAGTACTCTATGCATCCAGGAGCCAATAAGATGTATAGAGACTTGAGATAGCATGTTTGGTGGTATGGCATGAAACGTGAGGTGGCTCAGTTCGTTTCGAGATGCTTGGTGTGCCAGCAGGTGAAGGCCGGGAGGCAGAGACCCGGTGGATTGCTCCAGCCACAACCCATTCCTGAGTGAAAGTGGAAGCATATCACTATGGACTTTGTATCTGGGCTTCCGCGCTCTCCAGGAGGGAAGGATACGATTTGGGTCATTGTTGATCGATTGACCAAATTGGCCCACTTTTTGCCTTTCAAAGTGGGTTTGTCGACGGAGAGGTTGGCCGAGATGTACGTGCGATAGATAGTCCGATTACACGGGGTTCCAGTGAGTATAGTCTCGGATCGGGACATCCGATTCACTTCCCACTTCTGGCAGAGTTTGCAGCTTAGCTTGGGCACATCGCTCAAGTTCAGTACCGCATACCACCCCCAGACAGACGGACAGTCGGAGAGGACGATTCAAACCCTCGAGGATATGCTGCGTACCTGTGTCTTGGACTT
>JANAVB010012200.1:15080696-15263385 GCA_029216955.1 Iris pallida | reverse complement strand
TACTTCAGTGAAGACGTTACTATGTACTTAAGAAGTTATCGTTTCAATAGTATATTTGACATTCATATATTTATTGTTGTCTAAAAAACTCAAAATATTACAAATATGTATTTCTATTCGTAATTCTCTCTTAATAAGATGTTTATTTCTAAAGTTTCTTTTGCTTAGTTGTCTTGTGATTCATAGTTATTAATTAAATTTGCCTATTAAAAAAATATTTAAAAATAATAATAAAGAAACTAAATGGTTTACACCATAAAGAACTTTTTATTTCTTTCTTTCGACCACCTTTTGTCCAGTAAATTTTTTTTTTCTAGTTTGTGTCCTCCAAATAGGAAATTGTCCCCTTAAAATATCGTGTTTATACATAAAAGGTTATCCAAATTTATCTTTTTTCAATCTCTCATGATCGTCTCCATATTTGAAATAGAATACGTGTTCAATAATTTGATTGAAAAAGATGAGTCTTTTTATTTCTGCTGCTTATAGAGTGACTAAGGCGCTTTGGAACCAACTATGCTTCCCTTATTTGATAGTTGCCAATACATATACATTGTGAGAAGACATTGGTTGTTGGAATGTAATTATTAAATAATAAAATAACAAGAGAGAGAGAACATCATCACGGGAGAGCGTGCCACCGTCTAGGATCGAGGATCGTTTTTCAGCATGTACAAATTGTACGATCGTACATAATCTTAATTATTAGAAGATCGTATTTTTTTAATTTCTGTACATATTACTGAAAACACAAGTGTAGCCAACTCTAGAGGGGGTGAATAGAGTTTGTGTCGATAATCACCAAATAAAAATTAACTCTATATCACCTCCACAAAACAACTATCAAGATAGTAAATAAATAAGAGAGAAATGCGGAAGTAAATAAAGATATGAAGAGCATACGCAAACACAGCAGTTTTAACCTGGTTTCCCTCGTGGAGGACTAGTCCAGGCCTGAGAACTCTAGCTCAGGATTCAATCCACTATTTGTGAAATAGTAGTACAACCACGTGCCTTTACTCAGAAGAGCACGCCAACTTCTTACAGATTCGTAGGTGGCGAAACTTGGAATTGTCCAAGTGACTTCTCTTTCACTCTTGCACACAACTTCTAGCTGATATCGCACTAAGCACCTTTTGCTAAGGAGAGTTGTGGCTTAGGAGATATGAAAGAATTAGGCTTGGAGTAGTAGAGCTTAGAAAGCTTGAATATTTGAAGGTAAGAGATGATTTGAAATGAAAGAATTCAAGCTCTATTTATACTACTCTGGGGAGGCAGAATTCGGCCAGAATTCTGCCCCAAGAATTCAAATTTTTGAACGTTAGACAGCTTGTAGCAAGCAGCCCCTAAAAATCAGGATGCTAGAAATCAGGGGACAGAGTTCGGCCCGAACTCTGTGTGGAGGCAGAGTTCGGCCCGAACTCTGTCTTCAGAAGACAGAATTGGTCCATTGGGCTTTTGGGCTTTGTGGAGCTTGGGCTTGGTTCAGGAATTGGTCTGTTTGTATGGTAGAGCTTGGAGAGATATGTCTAGGGGTTGAGATGACACGGTGCGACTCAACGTACACATTCTCCTAGACTCAATAAATTGAAGATTACAGACTTGAAACAAATAGGAAGACCAAGAACCCCCGATGCGAGGCCCCGGATAGGTCGTTAGGCGGTTCGAAGAAATCTTTTTGTATGTCGCCGTCTTTGGTCCATCATTAATTCTTCATTGCCTATGTCCTGTTTTGATCATGTTAGATCATGCTTACTGCATGTCTACAATACATGTTAGGCTAGTAAAATATGTTGTAGTACGAAACAAGCATAGCAATATGTCCTGCTTTGATCATGTGAGATCATGCTTACTACATGTCTACAAATATATGTTAGGCCAGCAAAATATGTTGTAGTACGAAACAAGCATAGCAATAAGATATAGGACAATTAGGACAATGCTAAGTTTAAGTAGCAACAAGATAGTGAGTATATAAATATTAGTGACATTATGATGTTAAACTTAACTGATTAGCCATAGTCAAAAATACTATACAATCATTGGGCCAACAATTACTAGTGTGTAACTTTTGTTATTACATTTAGGCTCCACTATTTTTGAGAAACTGTAATAACAATGCAAGACCGTCATGTTCCGGTTACGCACAACCGAAAAATTATTAGTAGAAATGATTAGTAGGTCTAAATTATTGGCCCATTGGTCATATGGTCAACCTGATTTTAATAATTGATCAAAACTCTGTCTGGATATACGAAGCTTGTTGGGACATCTCAGCTTCTTGGACATAAGCAAGATTGGATATTCACTCCGTTCAAGACTGAAGATCTGTTTGCCTACTTGAGTCTGTACTTCCTATGCAATATAATTTTCATTTTATTCGAGTCTAGGAATACGTTGTACACCGAGTCGTACTGGCAAATAGGCTATCCCCAAAATAGTTCAAAATGTTTTTAAAAATGACCTATCAAAATGTTTACAAAAATGTTTTCAAAAAGGTTTTCAAAAATCACCAAAATCTATTTTTAAAACCCTAACCTAACCCTGACAGAACTCGGCCAGAGTTCGGCCAGAGTTCGGCCAGAGTTCGGTTGGTGGCCGTTTGATTTTTGAATTCTCTGGAACTTGGTCCTCCTGCAGTTGCGGATTTGACCGAGATTTGCTCATCGAGTTCTGCCCGAATTCTGCCCGAATTCTGACAGAGTTCTCCCTTTGGAATTCCTATAAATAGAGATGGATTTCGATCATTTCAATTCACTCATTCACTTTCAATCTTTCTCTATCTAAAAAGCTTTCTGCCTTCCAAAGAGTTTTCTAGAGCTTTCATTTTCAGATCCCAAGCCAGTTACAATCCTCTAGTCGATTTGCCAGTGCGGTACGGTCTAGAAGTTTCTGAGAGATTGTAATCAGAAGGCTTGATTGAAGAATACCTCTTCACATTTGAAGTTGGACGAGTTCTTCGTATCAAAGCTCGCGTTGTAGAAGTTGCAAGGACTTCGTAAGAAAACTTGCGGTTTTTTTCTATAGTGGATTCAACTGGTAGCAAGAGTTCTACCGACTGGATTAGTCCTCAACAGAGGGATACCAGTATACATCGCTGTCTTTGCATTTGCTTTCTGAACTCTGCCTTTACATTATTTCAACTGTGATTATATACTGTGATTGTGTTGCTAACATTTTTTAATTAGCATTATTCCGCTGCCAACTCTATTCACTCCCCCTCTAGAGTATTACGCTTTACTATATCGTTCCTACAATTGGTATCAGAGCGGGTGTTACAGGTAAAGCGAGGTAACAGTGCTATTATTTATTCATTATTTATTAGATCACAGCACATCACATGGCTACTATAAAATTCACAAGTGAAGGTCAGGCCACAAACAGACCCCCTCTGTTTGATGGTACTAACTACACTTATTGGAAAACACGGATGAGTTTCTTCTTAAAATCTCTTAATTTGACTTATGGGCTATTGTTCTTGATGGCTATCAGAAGCCACCTCGTATAAATGTCGAGGGAGTTTTGGTTGAAAAACCCCAAAGCAGTTATACAGAGGAAGAAAAGAAAAAGGCCAGTCTTGACGTACGTGCCATTAATGCTCTTTTTTGTGCCTTAGACAGAACAGAATTTAACAGGGTATCTACATGCACAACGGCAAATGGTGTGTGGAAGCTTCTCGAAGTTACACATGAAGGCACGACTCAAGTCAAGGAGTCAAAAGTCAGCCGACTTACTCAAGAGTACGAGGCGTTCAAAATGAAGCCAAATGAAACAGTCACACGAATGTTCGAGAGGTTCTTGGATATTGTAAACCCTTTGTCCTCTTTAGGCAAAGATTACAGTAACCACAAAAAGATTCGCAAACTCCTGCGAGCTCTCACCACGAACTGGATTCCGAAGGCTACAGCTATCATTGAAGGAAACGACCTCACCACAATGTCACTTGAAGTACTCATGGGTAAGCTACTCACTCATGAACTGGAGCTACAAGATTTTGAAGAACCTGCACTAAAGGAGAAGACTATCGCCCTCAAGGCTCAGCACAGAAAAGCTGCTGAAGATGACTCAGACAGCAGTGGATCTGACGCTGAAGATCAAGCTCTCCTAGCAAGGAAGTTCAAAAGATTCATGAGACATGAGAAGAGAGTCAAAGAGAACAACAGCAACAACTGGTATCAAGAAGATGCTGTCTGCTATGGCTGTAAGAAGAAGGGACATATGAAGAAGGACTGTCCCATCAACTCATCATCGAGCAAGAAAAACAACAGGTATGAAAAAGGCAACCTGAAAAGATCAACGTCTCGGAAATATGCCAACACCAGCATATGGCATGAGAGTGAAGCTAGCGACTCAGAAGATGAACATTCAGAGGACGCTGCAAACATCTGCTTCATGGCAATCGATCCGGTACCTACTGAACCTGTAGAAACATATGATGACTTCACCTTTGAGCAATTAGGAGATGCCTTCAGTGACCTGATGCTTGACTATAGGAAACTGCGTAGTAAATATCAGACGCTAAGAAGGTACTCAAAGAGTACAAAGGAGAAATAGGAAGACTTACCGACCTACTAGCTGAGATTAGAGCTAATGTTAGTGAGTCTGGTGAGCTTTCCTCTATAAAGCTCTTATTACACGAGACTAAACAGTCATCCGAAGAAAAAGACAAGATTATAGACCAATTGAGAGAAGATCTTTCTAAAGAAAAAAAAAGTCTTCAATCTGCACAAATCAGAATGGAATCACTCATTTCTAATTATACTAAGTTATATGACACTTCCAAAAGGTTGGAAATTAGGTTAGGAAAACAGCCTGAGCCTGCTGCTTCTTATCCTAACACGTGTCACTTACCGAGAATTCGGAACATTCCCAAGCCAAACACTGTCAAACCAAACCATATAAAACCTTTACCCCAAAAGGTTAAGCCCAAACATGATCATAGGTATGCATTCTTCTATACTAGAAAACCCAAACCTACCAACCATGCACACCACTCAGCTTTCAACACTCGACATGCACAATGTCATTATTGTGGCCTCATTGGTCGTATATCATCTGCATATAGAATGAGAAAGCTTGTAGATTTAAATGTTTATGCTTGGATACCTAAAGCTAACAATTCAGGACCCTACAAGAAATGGGTACCAAAGGTTTCATCTGCAAACTGTTTTGTAGGTGGAACACCCTTCACATGCTAGAAGCAAATGGATCCTCGACAGCGGTTGCTCACGGCATATGACCGGTGACGCTACCCTATTTGCAACACTGTCGAAGAAGAAGGGAAGATTATGTTTCCTTCGGTAATAATTTAAAAGGGTATATTATTGGTATCGGTGATGTTGGTAAGTCTCCCTATCCCGTGATTAAAGATGTCTGTCTGGTTACCGAGTTGAAACATAATCTGCTCAGCATAAGTCATCTAGCTGATCATGGTTATGGTATCAAATTTGGCAAAGACAAATGTACTATAGTTGATAGCTCAACCGTAGTACTATCTTTGAAGGAATCAGGGAAGACAATATATATGTTTTCTATCTGTTGGAAGAAGCTAACATTTCAGGTAGATGCTTAATGGCCAAAAGTGATGAGAGTCATCTATGGCACATGAGACTCGGTCATGCAAACATGGATACAATTTCAAGATTATCCACAAAGAAGATAGTATGCGGTTTACCAGACATAACATTCAAGAAGGATTCGGTATGCAGCCAATGTGAAAAGAACAAGGCTACCAGATCCACATTCAAGTCTGTAAACGCAGTATGTACTACTAGACCTCTACAATTGCTACACATGGATTTATTCGGTCCTAGCAGAGTTGCTAGCCTCGGAGGTAAATTATATGCATTTGTTATTGTAGATGATTTTTCTAGATACACGTGGGTATATTTCTTGACACGCAAGAATGACGCATTATCCGAATTTGTCACCTTTTGCAAGAAAGTACAAAAAAAAAGGTTACATGATCACTCGTATTAGAAGCGATCATGGAGGCGAATTCGAGAATGCTGATTTCGAGCAATTTTGTGACACACTTTATACACGAGTTCTTCTGCCCTAGAACTCCACAACAAAATAGAGTTGTGGAACGTAAGAACAGAACTCTAACCGAAATGGCCAGAGTGATGTTAAATCAATTTAGCCTACCCAAATACTTCTGGGCTGAAGCTGTCAATACAGCTGTTGTGCTCAATAGAGTTCTAATTCGACCCAAATCGAAGAAGAAGACTCCATTTGAGTTATGGTTTGATAGAATTCCTTCAGTTTCATACTTTAAGATTTTTGGCTGTAAGTGCTTTATTCTTAATACTAAAGACAACTTGGGAAAGTTTGACGAAAAGGCCGATGAAGGTATATTTCTAGGTTATGCGGCCAAGAGCAAAGGGTACAGAGTCTTCAACAAACGTACCATGATCATCGAAGAATCAATCAACGTCACTTTTGATGAAATGAACCAAATGACTCTCGATGACAGTGATGAAGATCTGCCTACATCAAGCTCAACATCAGCTGAACCTGAACCAAGCTCTGCACTAGCTGAACCCCTAGAGGAGATCCAGGAACCAGCTACCTACAGAGTCTACCGAAAAGGTTAAAATTTATAGCTGATCATCCATAAGATTTGGTAATTGGTGACATTACCAAAGGAGTAAGTACTCGATCATCCAGTAGAGATATTGTTTCTAGTGTTGCATTTATTTCACAGCTAGAACCTAAATCTATTGATGAAGCATGTAGTGATAGTTTCTGGATAGATGCCATGCAAGAGGAATTGAACCAATTCGAACGGATTCAAGTTTGGGAACTTGTTCCCAAGCATATTGATCATCCGGTCATTGGCACCCGTTGGGTATTCCGAAACAAATTGAATGAGGATGGTTTAGTAACTCGTAACAAGGCTCGACTCGTAGCTCAAGGATACAATCAAGAAGAGGGTATCGACTATGATGAGACTTATGCCCCAGTTGCGAGATTAGAATCCATTCAAATGTTATGTGCATTTGCATATTTTTATGATTTCAAACTTTTTCAAATGGATGTAAAAAGTGCTTTTCTAAATGGCTTTATAAAAGAAGAAGTTTTTGTAGCACAACCTCCGGGTTTCACGGATTTTAAAAATTCTGACCATGTTTTCAAGTTGAAGAAAGTCTTATATGGTTTGAAACAAGCCCCTCGTGCTTGGTATGACCGTCTAAGCTCTTTCTACTTGACAACGGTTTTTCAAAAGGAAAGGTTGACACTACACTATTTATTAAATCTTTAATGGCAAGCAGCTTTTAATTCAAATCTATGTTGATGATATCATTTTTGGATCCACTGATGAATCTCTTTGTCAAGAATTTTTTAAGTGTATGCAGAATGAGTTTGAGATGAGCATGATGGGAGAGCTGAAGTTCTTTCTCGGATTGCAAATCAAACAAACCAACAATGGGACGTTCATTAATCAAGCCAAGTACACAAAAGATTTGCTAAAGAAGTTCGATCTGGACAATGTCAAACCTATTGGCACTCCGATGGCAACTTCAACAAAGCTTGATTCTGACGAACAAGGCAAGCCAGTCGACACACGTAAGTATCGAGGTATGATTGGTAGTTTACTTTACTTAACTGCTAGTCATCCAGATATCATGTTTAGTGTTTGCCTGTGTGCACGTTTTCAAGCTAACCCAAAGGAATCACATCTGACCGCAGTTAAGCGTATCTTCCGATACCTTAAGGGCACTTCTTCTGTCGGCTTGTGGTATCCCAAAACTAAATCCTTTGACCTATTGGTTATTCGGATGCAAATTTTGCTGGATGCAAGGTTGATAGAAAAAGTACTAGCGGTACATGTCATTTCTTAGGCAAGGCTCTAGTCTCTTGGTTTAGTAAAAAGCAAAATTTTGTAGCCTTATCAACAACAGAGGCTGAGTATATCGCCGCAGGACGTTGTTGCGCTCAGATTTTGTGGATGAAACAAACCCTAGAAGACTTTGATTTATTTTTCACACATATTCCCATTTTCTGTGATAACACGAGCACCATTAATTTGACTAAGAATCCTGTATGTCATTCTCGTACTAAACATATCGAGATTAGACATTATTTCTTAGAGATCATCATCAAATGGAGATATAAACCTTGTGTACATAGATACTGAAAATCAATTAGCTGACATCTTCACTAAACCTCTAGCGGAAGATCGTTTCAATTATTTACGTCGAGAATTAGGAATTTTGGACGTCAATAATATTAATTGATTTTATTTTATGATATATCATTATGCAAAAACTGTGTTAGAGACAAGCTAATAAAGAGTCTGTCTGTCACCACAACTACGGTTGAAGCGAAGCGGTACTTAAGAGTTCCCCGGTGAACCTCCGCCAGCTGGGACAGTACTCCTACAGCTAATCTGAGACAGTCGCTGTGTAACGACATTTAATTCATAAAATATCATTAATTATGTTATTTGAAGGCTAAAATAACTAATCTTTGAATTAAATATTTGCAACGAGTCAATAAAAAAGAAGTAGCAAAAATCAACCTGAAAGAACCCTAGGCGAATTCGGCCAGAGCTCTGACCGAATTCGGCCCGAGTTTGGTTGTAGGTATCTGTGTATATATCCAGAACCCGAGAGCTTCTTCTCTTTCATTGCTTCCAAACAAATTACAATAGCAGCAGCAGCCGACCTCGACCTCCAAACCCTAGTTCTTCACCAATCTATTGCTTCCAATCTACTTGGTGAAATCCTTCCAAATTTGGAATCGTGCGGAGATCGTTCTTCTCAACAACATATCCAATTTTCATGAGGTATAACTCCCTCTCTCTCCACCTTTCAAATTAGTACTTTTTATTTTAATGGCACCTAGATTTAATCCGTCTAAGAGGAAGAAGACCACTCCTAGTGAGGAAGGGTCCTCTTCGAATCCTCACACGGATTCTTTGTTTTCGCCGGTCCAAAAGAGCGACGGCGCTTTCGATGGGTTCTTCTTTCAAACCCTCGATCAAGCTTTATTATGGTACGGTGACTTTTTCACCCGATCCATATGTAGCGGCACTCCGGTTAAATGGACGGTATTTCCTGATCATCGTCACTTATTTGAGGCATTAGGGTTACACTTACTTGTTAAACTGTGCTTCCCAATTGCTACTAATGCCATTAGATTGTTCTATTGCAATCTTGTAGTTAACACTTTTGACGTGAGCACACGTGTTGGAGGCATAGACATTGAGTTCAATGATGTCCTCCTAGCGGAGATTCTTGGTATTTCCAATGAAGGTGAACCGCTAGTTGATATCACGGAATTCGATTTCCCCGAAGGCACTACACTCACGAGTTTCAAAACGGAACTCTGTGCACCTGACAGAGTACGTTCTGGAAAGTTCAAGGCTAACAACCTGAACTTGTTTAACTACAAATTGCATCGCATCATCTACTCTACTCTTCTTCCAAAATCCACTTCCAAGGATGATGTGACTTTGCTTGAGCTGTCCGCCATGTACCCTATTCTTAAGGGGATTCCTTTTTCCACCAATTATTCAGATGATGGGACGTTGTCGTGCTAGAGATCGAAATCTCTCTTACGCGATGATTCTCCCTCGTATCTTTCAGCGATTCGAGATCGATCTATCGACTTGTACTCAGGACTCTGAGCCTAAGTTACTCCAGCTTTCTCGTCGCAGCCGGACTGCTTCAGCTCCACCTCTTGCTCCTCCTACTGCACCATCTTCACCACATCAGCCGTATGCCATGACTTTTGAGGGCATACATCAGCATTTATCAGCTTTGCACGTCTCGATGACGGACATGGCTTGCGAGCGAGAGTTCCACGATGTCACCCGTTACCAGACGATGGCAAACTCCTTGGCCGATCTGCGTTTTGCCCAGACTGGTCACTCTGCTGCTTCCATCCCTCGTGATCCAGCTTTTTCGGGTTACCGCTGTGAGGATGAGGCTGTTCATGCCTACTTCCAGCCAGGTAACGCCTATGACTGGTATCGTGCACCTCGAGATTACGTTGGTGAGTTCTATGCTGGCGCCCCTACTCATCCTACTGGCGCTGGTACTTCTGGTGCTGGTACTTCCGGTCATGCTGGCCACGCTGCTGATGATATTGATGAGGATAGTGATGATGAGATCTGATGTGATTATTAGTGATATTCTATTGTATACTTGGAAATGCTCCGACATTCCAAGTTTTTATCATTTACTTTTTATCAGTACTTTGTAGTTTGCTATCAGTACTTTTTATCTTCATGGACATGCTTTTGATGTTTCATTTATGACATCTCAGTTTATTTTAGCATTTTGTTTCAGCACTATTTCTTTATACTGCTTCTCCATTTTAAAACTGCCTGTGAAATAGCATGCCTGAGATTTTTTGAACCAATACATGTCTGTGATGATAATTTGTAGAAATATTACATGCCTGTGATGTTATATCTCTAATTCTTATACTATATTTCTTTTATTTGTTTTCTCGCTATTTGTTACTTATGTATTGATTGCGGGGGAGTCTTCTGCATTTAATGCAGGGGAGCCTTCTCTTGTGCAATTATTTTGCTAAGTGACAAAGGGGGAGAAAATTAAAAATGATCTAACATTTTTATTTGAGTTAAATACAGGTTATGAACAATTTCTACTTTTTGATATTTTTCGAACTAGCTTAATGTTATATCATTCATAGTTTGTCTATCAAAATGAGGAAGATTGTTGGCCCATTGGTCATATGGTCAACCTGATTTTAATAATTGATCAAAACTCTGTCTGGATATACGAAGCTTGTTGGGACATCTCAGCTTCTTGGACATAAGCAAGATTGGATATTCACTCCGTTCAAGACTGAAGATCTGTTTGCCTACTTGAGTCTGTACTTCCTATGCAATATAATTTTTATTTTATTTGAGTCTAGGCATACGTTGTACACCGAGTCGTACTGGCAAATAGGCTATCCCCAAAATAGTTCAAAATGTTTTTAAAAATGACCTATCAAAATATTTACAAAAAGGTTTTCAAAAAGGTTTTCAAAAATCACCAAAATCTATTTTTAAAACCCTAACCTAACCCTGACAGAACTCGGCCAGAGTTCGGCCAGAGTTCGGCCAGAGTTCGGTTGGTGGCCGTTTGATTTTTGAATTCTCTGGAACTTGGTCCTCCTGCAGTTGCGGATTTGACCGAGATTTGCTCATCGAGTTCTGCCCGAATTCTGCCCGAATTCTGACAGAGTTCTCCCTTTGGAATTCCTATAAATAGAGATGGATTTCGATCATTTCAATTCACTCATTCACTTTCAATCTTCTCTCTATCTAAAAAGCTTTCTGCCTTCCAAAGAGTTTTCTAGAGCTTTCATTTTCAGATCCCAAGCCAGTTACAATCCTCTAGTCGATTTGCCAGTGCTGTACGGTCTAGAAGTTTCTGAGAGATTGTAATCAGAAGGCTTGATTGAAGAATACCTCTTCACATTTGAAGTTGGACGAGTTCTTCGTATCAAAGCTCGCGTTGTAGAAGTTGCAAGGACTTCGTAAGAAAACTTGCGGTTTTTTCCTATAGTGGATTCAACTGGTAGCAAGAGTTCTACCGACTGGATTAGTCCTCAACAGAGGGATACCAGTATACATCGCTGTCTTTGCGTTTGCTTTCTGAACTCTGCCTTTACATTATTTCAACTGTGATTATATACTGTGATTGTGTTGCTAACATTTTTTAATTAGCATTATTCCGCTGCCAACTCTATTCACCCCCCTCTAGAGTATTACGCTTTACTATATCGTTCCTACATAAATTGTACTTATACAAGACACGAATGAACACAATTGGTAATTGATATCAAAACAAAATTATTGTAACGAAAATAAAGAGACATTGTTAGAAAAATATATATTTTTAGATTGGTTTAAAAAAAAGATAATTTCTTAGTACTTGTACATGATTCTTATAATGTCAGAAACAGTTATGCATGTTGCTTCTACACTATATTAGAGTTTGAATGCATTGGCAGAAACTTTAATAAGCACTAAGGGCCTATTTGGATAGGTAAGAGTGCATTGAAAGTGGTTTGAAACTGTCATTTTTATTGCAACTGACTGTTGGTGCAGACAGTTTCAATGTTTGGATATCTCTTGCAACTCCATTAATGCAAGGGGTTGTGATATAATATTTTATTTCAACTGAAAGTGTCATTTTTTTATTTCTCAGTTGCAGGAGAAATAAATTGCAACTCCATTATAAGTGACTATGCTCTCTATTTTTTTAATTCTAATCTACACTTTCGTGTTGACATCTAAACAAAATTATTTGAAACTTATCACTTGTGAGGAAAAAAAAACTATATTCAAATATATTTTGAAAAGTGATACATTCACACTTTTATTTCAAGTGCTCTATTTACAATATGTTAAAAATGACACTTTTACACGTTCAAGGAGCAATCATTCAAACAGCCCCTAAGTCAAAATTTTATATTTTTAATCATTTAAAATATTTATCGTGTTAAAAGTTTATGGTGATGCACTAACATTAGAACTATAGTAGTGAACGTGGAGATTTGATATGTATATATATTCTAGCACAAACCAAAATTTTAATTCACATCCAAATAAGTAGAATTTATTGGAAATATTTTAGCAAAAGTTCCAATTCAAAATATAATGACTAACATATATCTTCATTATTTTAAAAAACTAAAAAATACTTTCATTTTTTTAGGAAACAGTCAAAATTTCGATTAAAATAGTAGAAATATATCTTAGTTTTTAACTTATTCTGTACAACAACAAAAAAATCTTAGTTTGTAAAAAGTATGGAGATATTTACTAACCATTCCAATTTGTTGTGGTTTTCTATCTTTTATTGTAGCACACTATTCCCATATTCTAATCCCAAATAGTTAATATAGATGGAGTGGTAGGTTTTTCTTCTACATTAAAACTATTTGAATAGTTGTTCTATAAACAAAAATATGAAATATTCTTTTTTTTTTCTTTACTCCATTTTTAAGACAAATATATGATTACTACTCATTAAAAAAAAATTTAATATTTGATTATGTTTGACTCAAGGTCTTCGTGTACCTTTATATTTAGAATTGAGCTTGTTGGAAGAATATAAATATAAATAATTCTCAACTTTTACTACTGATATTTTAAATTTTGGGTAAAATCTAGGCCAAATATTCAAGCTAAGCCATTTCAAACCATGATTAATTTTAACAAAACGAGTAACGAGGTCGACATCTAAGACTACTTGTCGACCATCTTTATGCAACTCATGAAAAAGATTTTGACTAAAGGAGAAAGAAAAAGAGGAAGACAAAAAAGTTGTGGTATATGGAATCTCCACATGTAAAGGACTTGGACAAAAATTGACCCATCAACCTGCTTTTGTCCTCATCATTCCCTTGTCCCTTTGTGATTTGTCCTCCACAATTGGAGCATGAGGCTAATTCACTATGTCACATCACATGACCTAAACAATGGTCAAAACTCAATTTCGAGAGAAACAAGTTGAAGAAACCTTCTTTTGTTCCTTTCATACATTTATGTATATTATGTAATATTTTTTGAAACAATCGTTTATGAAATTTTTTGTTTGCTGATGTTTTGAAACAATAGTTTTGATATGTTCAATTTTTTCTAAAATTAGTGTAATATAATTTTGGATAGCTTTATAAACACCCATAATCGATGAATTTTTTTAAATATTTTATTCTATTTATATTCTCACCAAAAATATATAATTATAACTACTAATTTTCTACCGTATTTAATTTTATTCATGTAGAAAATTTTCAGAACTTCTCGTTAGTGAATTATCAAGCATGGATTGGACTGATTTAGAAGTCGCTACCTAAAAACTATCCAAAATCGGACCCCTCATAACCGCTGATAACCGGTATTCTAAAAATACCTCATAACCGTTAACCCTACAATTGTCAAGCAGACCATTAAGCTTTATTCAAGGGCGACATGACCCTTGTCCAGGACAAGTTTGACGACAATCCAGGGCCTAAAGATTACAGGAACACCACATAAACATATTTAGAATAGAATAATAATGTAATGTTGGCCATACTTAAATCAAAAGAGTTGCGGTGTAGTGATTATTATATTAGCCTTACATACTAGAGGTTCTTAGTTCAAATTTTGGTGGCAATATTTTTTTTGTTATATTCTTATTTTAGTTATTTAAATTTTTTTTAATATGTATAGCTACCAATTTCAGGTGTTTTCCTTGGGCCTCCATGATCTTAGGGCCAGCCCTAGCTTGATTGCATAAACTTAAATGGGGAAATTTATGAAATGTCCAAAAAATGAAAAAAATTTATGAAAATCTACCGCGTAATAACATTTCATCGCGTGCCCAGAATTAGAAAAAAAAATATGAAGAGGGTTCCGAATGACTGTTTTGTCCCTTCCTTCTAATTTATTAAAACACCCACGAAACTACTCTTAAAAAAAATGTTTCGATACTTATCTTCTTCCATACGCTGTTCACTTTCGAATCTAGGTTTTCTTCTCAAAAATCTTCAAAAATTCGTCGAAAAATTTCGGAAAGACCGAGACAAACGACAAAAGTGCTAAAACGGAAGTCCAAACATCATTTTTTTACGATTCTAAAATTTCGAAAGGTCGTCTAACGAAGAAGCTGTTAATCTCAGGCTTCTCGAAGATACGCTCATTTTGCGACAAACCTGGCCTCGTTTCAACCTTCCAGTCAAAAGTTATGGCCCTCCAAAGTTTCAACTGACCATAAAACGCAGGAGAATGACCATTCTCAAAATGTTAATTTTGCATGAGGGTGGCCATTCTCTGTGTTAGTAACACGGAGAATGGCATTCTCCGTCTTAATTTACACGGAGAATGACCATTCTCTGTGTTAGTAACACGGAGAATGACATTCTCCGTCTTAATTTACACGGAGAATGGCCGTTCTCCGTGCTAAATTACACGGAGGATTGGCCATTCTCCGTCTTAATTTACACGGAGAATGGCCATTTCTTGTGTAATTTAGCACGGAGAATGGTCATTCCATTGTTAAAATACAGGAGAATAACCATTCTTCGTGTTAGAAATATGGAGAATGTCATTCTCCGTGTTAAATAAAACGGAGAATGGCATTCTTCGTGTTAAATAAAATAGAGAATGGTCATTCTTCGTGTAATTTAGCACGGAGAATGGTCATTCCAGTGTTAAAACGCAGGAGAATGGCCATTCTCCGTGTTAAATAAAACGAAGAATGGCATTCTCTAGTGTTAATTTACACGGAGAATGGGCATTTCCAGTGTTAAAACGTAGGAGAATGGCTATTCTCCGTGTAATTTAGTACGGAGAATGGCATTCTCCGTTCTAAATTACACAGGAGAATGGCCATTCTCCGTGCTAAATTACAGCGAAAAATGGTCATTCAACGTGTTCGAAACACGAAGAATGCCATTCTCTGTGTTAGTAACACGGAGGATAACATTCAACACGGAGAATGGCATTCTCCGTGTTAATTTACATGGAGAATGACATTCTCTTTGTTAAAATACAGAAGAATGACTATTCTTCGTGTGATATCGACGGAGAACTGTTGACAGAAAACTAATTTTTTATTTTTTTGTTTTGTGGAAAGAACTTTGACATGCAAAACGATGCTAACTCTTATGGAAAAGAAGAAAAAGATCTTCTCTCCATAATTGACCTAATTGTCGGAAAAGAAGACGAAGAAGAAGATGATGAGCGATGATCGAAGTTCGACTGAAAAAAAAAGTACGGTGAACTACGAACGATCTTTGCGATCTCTGCTGAAGATGAGAGCAATGGAATTCAGATCTCTCGTGAAGAAGAAGAAGAAGAAGAAGAAGACGAGAATCGCAATCCACATATGAGTTTGTGCGGAGGGATAGTTATGGTATTAATTTTGTAAATACATAGCATCTAAAGAGAATCTTGGAATACTTAACGTGAAAATATATAATTCTGGGCATTTCATAAAACCCATCCTGCGGGTGGATTTTTGATAAAAACCAACCCCGAAATTGGATTTCTCAGCAATTTCTAGAACTTAAATTTGTTAAATTACTTGGTTCTACAAATTAAAAGTCTATTTTGGACAAGATTAGATTTTACACCGTAGTATAACTTTAATAAATTTGTTTAAAAAAGGTATTTGAAAAAGGTATTCATGGAAAGTTATAAGAGACACCGACTAAGGATGAAATTAAAAAGTCTTAGTTGTTTAAACATATGCATCACATATCAGTAGAAGTATCTGGATGGAGGAACGATAATATAATCATTAATGGAGGCATTAGGACTAGAGGTAGGCTTACTTTGATGAACCAAAAATTTAAAGAATAATAAATATTTTGTTATAGTGTTATAGACAACAAGGTCCTTAATAAAATCGAATGGAAAAAGTCGGTCAAAATAGTTGACACTGAAAATTTTGGGATAAAGACTCTGTTGTAGCTTAAGATGTGACGTGTATCGAGACTTGATTTTGGGTTTTTTTTATAGTACTACGTTAAAGTTTATGTTACTCTAAAGCATTAATGAGGGTTTAGAATCTGACAGCCTCTTCATGACACAACACTGGAAACAACTGTCACGACCCGTACCCGCTTTTTGGATACAAAACATGTCCAAGTCCAGCCTACGCCGCAGTGTCGACTGGTAGTACGCTGTTTATACACAAGTCACGGTAATCTAGAATCTCATGATAAACTATATCTCATCCATAGAAAAATCATATCACAATCAAGATCAATGAAAAGACATGAACTGAACAATAATGAATATAACTGAATATCAATAATCACTGTCACGTCCGGTGGACACAAATCCACTACCAATAGACGAAAAAATAGAGAAATACATGGAGTAACTAACTGAATAAAAACTGCTAATCAAGACCACCTCAACTGCAAGTACTAGCGATCTGATGCTGGCTCAAGCCCTCTCGTCTGCTCTTGACTCAAACTCGGCTAATCTGAAGAGATCATCAGGTCCTCAGAGGACTAGAAAGATACATAAAAATGAGCCTTTCTAACAGTTTATTATGCATGGTGAAAAATACAGAATAAACAAGTAAAAAATACTGAGCAATGAATAAACATGAATCTGTACACTGTCTACACATAAATGAACTGCATGAACGAAGACGAGAGAACTCATGTCAAGATGTCAACGGATGACCAAATCGAATACTCAAGTGGTTCAACATTCAAATTTGTATCAGGAATTGCCAATCTGATACCCTATTCTAATACCCTGTTTTATTTATTTACCACAACTCCATATCCTTACTACTGCCACCCTATGAGACATCCTTTCCTGAGTACACAGATGCCCCTATATGAGTAACTGCTTTATTATAAGGAGCAATGAACTCTTACATGTTAGATACACATAGGCCTAACATGCCTGCATACCTGAGCCCATAGTAGATGTTGTGAAATGACAACAAAAGGTGTTTCCAAAACTCGTATCACTCTAATACAAGGGGGGTCTCACATGTTAATGTCTAAAGGATATAGTTGAGGGTTCATAGGTTAGTACCCACTGGATAAACTGAAGGTTTACAGAGGAAAGTTCTTCTTTCAATACCCAATGGCTACTAGGCAAGGTTCATATGTCTGGATTCTAAGGAAATATTTGTGTTGTAAAGGAGGTTGTGGTGTGGCCTTTACTCCCTGTTGCTAGTACAGGTACACATATCAATCTGTACATGTCAATATCCTGATAAATCCAAGACTCCTCCCTTATCAGTTTCTAATAGATGCAGGAGATGGTTCAACTTAGATCGTTCCAAGTTAATGTAGAGAGACAACCCCTTCAGTCACCATCTGTTTGATGGTCCTCTCATGGATTCAAGGGTTGTTAAAAACAGAGCCTAGGCTATATGGCCTATATGCTAGTACCTGTTGGGTCAATAAGGGTAAAAGGAGATTCATGACAGTTTTTGATTGTATACAAGGGAAATTCCCTGTTAACATCCATTGGGTGTAAGAAAGGTTCATATGGCAGTGTTAATGGGTATCAGCAGTTCATATGGCCTCTATAACTCTACTCAGGCATTATCGAGTACCTACTATCTCCCTTCCCTTAAACCATTGTACTTCCTAGGCATACCAGTTATTAGGTAGAACATACAACTTCATGTGGCTGCTATAAGGTCTCTACTTGGTCTGTGTCAGAGTAGTATTTTCTTGTGTACCTGATGAGGAATAGCATCAAACACCTACCCATCTACTTAGGGTTCATACAAGATTAACATCACATGCTAGAGAAGGTTGCAAGAGTTGCCTGTATTCCGTACCAATTCCTACTCCAATGCTCTGTTCGATCCTCTGTGTGAGGAATGGTGGCGGTTCTCTAGGGTTTGCAGGGGAAAACGAATTCGAATCGTGTATATGTATATATATAGGTCTTAAGGATGAGATCAAGGGAAGAAACGGGGAAGGATCAAATCATTTGAATCCGATCTTGAACTTATCTAGTTGATGTTTAAGAGTAGTTCAAAAATTCGAATAGAACTATGAGTACAGACTCCTACGAGTAATCACAAAGTTTGAATTTAAACTTTTACCTTTGGGTCCCTGGCCTTATAGGCTTTTGCAAGAAGCCTCCCTCTATAAATATAGATATTTATATAACTATAGGAATGTGTTTACAATAAACAAGTATCAAAAAAACAATAGGAAGTTAACTAAATAATAATTAATAATTACTAAAAAATTAAAATGGGGCTTACAAGTCTATCCCCCTTAAACAAATTTCGTCCTTGAAATTTAAGAACCGCGATCTATTAGAATAAAAAGTCTAGAATAAATTGATACGATAGAAATTCAGTTTAAACAATTCAATTTAAAATATAGGTCTATCTATGTTACTACTGCCAATCTCTACTGAAAATTTCTACCATTAGCTCCTTGTGGTGTCGCAGCATTCTCTGTGATCGTGGCAAGGTTCGCCCTCCATCTGCAGTTGGTAGTGGTGGGGCACTTGCATTCCTCTTCGGACAATTGTGAGACAAGTGTTGGTTGGATCCACAAATCCAACACAACCCTAATCTGCCGCGATAATTTTCTTGAGTGTGGCCTTTCCTCGAGCAATGCTGACAGATGGAAACGTCTTGGACTTGGCGTGGGGCTGCTTGTGGTTGCTGCTGCGCTGGTGTCTTTCCTGGAATGTTGGGACGTTTTGCCAGTGCTGCTTGGTCGCTGCCTCCTCCGAGTGCGTCTCAATTCCTCTTCGGCTTGTGACTCAGCTCCTCTTCTACAGCTTAGGCGACCTCTAGAATCTTCCTCGTAAGTGGCGGCTCGACTGGTGGCTGATGGCTAGACGAATCTCGTGCGATAATCCTTTTCTGAATCGTCGTGCCTTGTCTTCAGGGGTGCTGACCAAGTTCTCTGCGAAGCGGCTGAGGCGAGAAAACTCCAATGTGTACTCGTCGACGGTGTGGTTGCCTTGCTCTAGATGCTCGAACTGACTCACCAACGTCTCTCGTGCTACGTATATACTGAATTTCCTCTTGAACAATCGCTTGAACTCCTCCTAAGTCACGTCTGGAGCAAAAAATTGGGGTTCGCCTTGGTACCATGTTCGCACGATGTCGAAAAGCTGTCCACTGACTAACTCAATCTTCAAATCTTCTGAAACTCGGGCCATCTTCAGGTATCGTTCAACGTTCTCTAACCACTCGTCAGCATAGAGAATCCCCTCGGTCCCATGGAATTCTCTAGGCCGGAAGTCCATGAAGTGCTTAGACGTTCTGGGGCGCTGTCGAGGAGTGTCTCTAATCTGAAGAGCTTCTCTCAAGGTAGTTGCAAAACATATTGGCTTGCTGCTGGAAGATCCCCAAGAGTGTGACATTATACAATGCTGGTGGCGGAGGCAGAACATGTGTTGGATACATCGTCGGAGCTGGATACATCGTCGATGGTGGGTGCATAGGGAAAGCTGGATACATCACTGGAGCGGGATGCAAGGCTGGTACTGAATGTGGAACACGTGCTAGGATGCGGGACTTGTGCTGGTGGTAGAATAGATACTGGTGGCAGATCGGGTGCTGGTGGTGGAGTTTGCGGAGGAAACTGTGGAGGTGGTGGAATATCGCCTCTGCAGAATCTCGAGAGTTGTGGTTGATTGCCCATATGAGTGAGTTGGCCTTCTTGTGTCGGTAGAGTCATGTACGTGAAAAAGCCTTCTGTAGCAGGTAGAGTGTTCAGTGTAGCATTGTTCCTGTCTTTAGAGTCCATCTTAACTGCTAATCAAAGAAAACACTTTAGCCGTTGAAGAGATTTTCAAGCAAGATGCAAATCAAGGATTCAATGAAATCAAGGATTAGAGAACAGTAATGAGTCAAGACATGTGGAAGAGATCCTAAGTGTCTAATCCTATTCGCAGGCTTACGACGACACAGTAACATAACTGAAGTGATTAACGTAGACCTGCATGGGCCACCAAAAACACTTGTCACGACCCGCACCCGCTTTTCGGATACGAAACGTGTCCAAGCCCAGCCTACGTCGCAGTGTCGACGGTAGTACGTTGTTTATACACAAGTTACGACGATCTAGAATCTCATGGTAAACTATATCTCATCCACAGAAAAATCATGTCACAATCAAGATCAATGAAAAGACATGAACTGAACAATAATAATATAACTGAATATCAAGAATCACTGTCACGTCCGGTGAACACAAATCCACTACCAATAGACGGAAAAATAGAGAAATACATGAAGTAACTAACTGAATAAAAACTGCTAATCTAGACCACCTCAACTGCAAGCACTGCGATCTGATGCTGGCTCAAGCCCTCTTGTCCGCTCCTGACTCAAACTCGGCTAACCTGAAGAGATCATCAGGTCCTCAGAGGACTAGCAAGATACATAAAAACGAGCCTTTCTAACAATTTATTATATATGGAGAAAAATAAAGAATAAACAAGTAAAAAATTGAGCAATGAATAAACACAAATCTGTATACTGTCTACACATAAATGAACTACTGAATGAAGACGAGAGAACTCATGTCAAGACGGATGACCAAATCGAATACTCAAACCCTCGTCCTTAGTGTAGACTCGGAGGTTTGAACTACTAACCCTCGCCCCTAGTGTGGACTCGCAGGTTAGCATCACCCTCGCCCCTAGTGTGGACTCGCAGGTGTGAACCATATACTACTAACCCTCGTCCCTAATGTGGACTCGCAGGCTAGCATCACCCTCGCTCCTAATGTGGACTCGCAGGTATAGACCAATAACTATTAACCCTTGCCCCTAATATGGACTCGCAGGTTAGCTTCAAGGTTTCAAGACACGGAGGAAAAAACAGTTCAGTTCACGACTCACGACACTGGCACGATCAAGGCTCAAATGAATACATCCAATAAGATACAAAGCTAGCTGTGAACACGGTCAATATAGAAATGATACAAGTATATAAACATGATATGAAAGATACATGGCAACCTTATGGGAAAAATTAGATAATAATAAATGACAGTACATGTGAATAAAGCTGTGTAGAAAGGCAAGGTATACTTGCCTTAGGTCCTGAGCTGCTGTCACGGATTACAACCCGTATCACGGTCCAAGTAACCTGTTTATACCATGTACATGATTTCAAATACACAACTAATAGTGATAAGTAGCCTATCTATTTATTGGTTAGGTTTCTAGGTCAATTACTGGACTTGTTTTCCCTTGGTTAGCTAAATTACTTAGTTCTTAGCTAGTGCCTATTCCTGTGTGGTGACACATGTGTCTCATGCCTTCTTAACCTAGTTATCCTTATATACTTGATGATTCATGTCTAAGTGTACAATCCTGTTATGTAAATTCTTATAGGCATGACCCAATCGATGTATAACTAATATGTGATATACACCACCTATATACCAATGTACCAGAATGTGTAGATATATCCCTGCTGCTATACATAAAACCATGGCTATAGAATCCTTGCCAGAATGTGTCTAAGTGCTTATATGACATGCCCTTAAGATTTCTAGCCAATGTCATCACCCTTCTTAATGTTACTATGATACAGATATCTAGGCATAAGGAGTGGTCTGCACAATGGTCATAATGAAACTGGAACCTACTGCAGAACAAAAAATGAAGAAGGCAATTGGTAAGTGAACTCGGGACTGGCCTAATGTAGGTGCACTATACATTTATCTGGTCTGAAGTTCCTTGTACAGAACAGGGCTGAATGTTTATATGGGACAGGTGCCATAGGATTGCACACAAGCTCCCTTTTGTGCTCGAGAGATCCTGATAGCCTGGTACACCAGTGCTACATGTCCTGCAAGATTTAGTCTACCCAGGCCAACCTATCATCTACTGCTATGCCTCTTGATACCCACACCAGTGTTCTCTACCATACCATAGGTTTTTGGTACAACCTACTTGTTCAGGATGTGCATGACAAACAAGAATAGGAAATGGACTGATGCAAATGCTCTAGGACAATGTATAAGAGGCAATGTAAGTCTGATCATTAAACCATGTAGGCTGATATGTCCAGACATAGTACAACTTAATATCATTTATCAAATTCGATTCCAAACATAAACTCCCATGCATTTTGGTATGGATTCCCAGTTTTCCCTATGAAGCTGATGCAAAAAAAGAACCATATTATCCTTGATATCCCCTGAGCAATCAGTCCTGTATGATCCCCCTTCTCGACCTTCATGACCATAGATGCATTTAATCATGAGGTCAGTCTATTGACATGCCTACAGATATGGGTGCTTTCAGTCCTAACCAATGTTTCTGTATGCTGCCCATAGGGTGGGTTGATGCTCTAAGTCTCAAGTCCAATAGGACTGAACCTACATAATAGGATTTGATCAACCAAGATGACAGATACATGATTATTCATATGGTATTCAGTCTAAACTATATGTGAAAGGACTGAATTTAAAGTAGTTCAACATTCCTATTTGTATCAGGAATTGCCAATCTGATACTCTATTCTAATACCTTGTTTTATTTATTTACCAAAACTCCATATCCTTACTACTGCCACCCTGTGTGACTGTAGCACCCACTTTTTGAAATAAAGGTATTTAAGTCATTTTAGTCATTTTAGTCATTTTAGTCATTTTAGTCATTTTATGATTTTTAGATACTTTTGGCTTGTGTTTGTTTTAGCATTTGGTTTAACCTTAGATAATCCATATTAGAGACTAACCATGACATATGATGATCATTTAGCTAATTAGAAATTTATATTAGGCATTGGTCCAATTTAGAAAGCCAATTGACCATTTTTAGGCTATTTAATTAATTGGCCTTTTAAGCCTTTCTGTTAGTGGGCTTAAACTTAACATATATAGAGAAGAGGGGCCCATGAACCAACCCTAACCCTAGAAGGACTAGCATGTCTGGCCAAACCAGGAAACCCCCTCCCTATATAAATAATTGCATTGGTTTTGACACCCCTTTTACAAAACCCTAGTTTTCAGCTCTCCAAAATCCTAACTTTCTCATCCGACCTCCGTTTCACCTCAAATGAAGTGCGTTGTGATCATAGGAAGAAGAAGAATTTGCTGGAGCATTGCTTGCAAGGAGTTGGTGGCGTTTGCTCAGTGGAAACTGGTTGTCTCATTGCTTGAGGAGTCAAGTTTCATTGAGATTTCAACTCTCAATAGGTAAATACCTAAACACTATAGTTTTCCTGATTTTTCTTCATGGTAGCATGCATCTAGGTACCCTTGACCCACCCATGTAGTTTGGTAAAATTTTGTGCCTGTTTGATAGGCGTGTCGGACACGTATCGGATTCGGGTTTAAGGTGTTCGATAGAATTACCCAAAGAATTGAAAGTTATTTTTACTCGAATCTTTTTACATATTCTGTTAGCCCTAGATGTAAGGATTCCTAAACCCTAGTTTTGTACATGATTTGACACGTATCCGTGTCCAAAAGTGGACACGCACGCGCTGCACGAGGACTGTACGCGTGTCCTGCTGATGCTGTGTCCGTTCTCGCTGGACACAGCGACTCGACACGTAATTTTTGGGTTGTGGGTAGGGGCAATGTCTGTCGTGATGCCCAACAAATTTGGTTAGGTTTCGTGGAGAGTCGAAAGAGAAATCGACACGACACGGGTTTTGTACTGTCGCACGCGTACCCAGTTTTAGGCGTCCGATACGCATGTCGTGTCGCTCGTACATGCATCATAGACACGTGATAGGGTGGCTGACATGTAGCCATACACGTGGTGAACACCTGTGCACGAGCACGTGGGTTTCGTGCTCTGTGGCGTGTTCACGAACTCGTGGACTGGCCGTACGAGACACAGCCTGTACGGGTGTGTGCTCGTGTTCTGAGCCTGTGGACACATCGTGTCTTATTCTCTGGACACGATAATGCTTTGGTAGCATGTTTATACATATGTGACACTTTACCAACCTTTAGTTTCGAACATCATTTGGTTTTCGAATGTTTTTAGGTCATGTTAGGAGTTGGGTTGAGTATCGGGTTTAAGTTTCAGTTTTTCTTCCCTGTTTCAGTATTTTGATATGTGCCGATCATATTTTGATGTGATTTTCTGTGTAAACCCAACCTGCAAACCCTATATAACCCTACCTAGAGGATACCTACTAGTTTGCATAGTAGAGAGAGCTGTGTTCAAGTTTGGATTAGCCATAGGGTTGCTCGGGTAGGTATCAAGATAGGGTATCATAAGATAGGTAAATCCTATAACCAAGTTTTTGGTTGAGTTAGGATTGATTTCAGTTAATGCTAAAGTCCAGTTTACTTGATTAGTTGAGAATTGGTTAATGCCAAGTTTAGCTTGATGGTTAGTCAAGACTTAGTAATGCCAAGTTCAGTTTAGTCGGAGTTAAAAATTGTTTGTTGAAGTTAAAGTAGAAATTTGTTTTGAGATGTGTATATGTATGTGTGTTGTGTTTTAAGAGAAATAGGAGTAAAGAGAAGAGTTTGCAGCAGCAATAGCATGCTATAGGGCAGCAGTTGCTGAAATGGTAGCCACTACAATGGCAGTAGCAACATAAGCATGCCTAAGTGCATGTGTCCTAGTGTGGGGGTACATTGGATCGAGTTGTGAGGTTAGGAATTTGAGATTACCTTGTTTAAACTAGAAAATTTCATAAGAGATACCCTAGCCTAGAGTTTTGCTATATGCTAGTCTAAGATATGGGTATTAGACATAGGGTATTATGAGTTAAAGTAGTGTATGTGAATTGCATTGGTTGTTAGAATTATGCTCCCTTGGAAACCTAAGATAACACCAATTCAACACCCAAAATCAACTCTAGGACTAGTAGTGACCTAAAATTTGACTTATAGGCTAGTTGACCTAACTTTGACCTAGTTTGACTAGTCTGGTTGACCAAAGTTGACCCAATGTTGACTTTGACTTAGATTGACCCAAATTATGTAGAATTTGCATTGAAGGTTTTCCTTATGATATTTTAGACTGTATTATGACATGTGGTTGTTTTAAATAGGATCTTATTACTCCAGTCCAGTCACTTTTCATCATCAGCAGTTCGGATTGCCAGGCGAGTACATTCTCTGATTTTTTCATACTTCTTTGGATATGTACTCTTGTTATAGACTAGTATACTTGATGCTGACATGATTTTCACACGGATTAGTACCCTCTGGATCTTTTCATGCGATGTTATCCCCTCGGATATATCGAGTATGTCATGTTCATGTACTTTATCATGGTCATCATGTACTCCATGTATTCATATTTATCCATGTGCACTCATATGTTATTCATGTACACTCATGACCATATGAGTTCCATGTATACAGTAGTTGTTATCCATGTGCAATAACATAACATGCTTTGATCCTTGTGTATTGGTTGGGGGCAGGGAGAGTGTAGTTGGTTATGTGATCATTATCTCCAGTAGGTATCCATGTGCATTCCATAGTTGTATCCATGTGCAACCCAAGCTGTTTACATAACCAATTCATGCTCTGATTCACGTAGAAGGTTACATCTCTCTATTTATCATATTATGTCTCAGTTTATATATTCTCTCTTATTGATTTCTCTTTACAGCGATTCATGTATAGTTTTCTATAGCTTGCTTTATATGTCCATTTCTGATATAAACTGTTGTGAGAGATATGTGCTCGTTCCGTCCTGACTGGACATATTAAAAATTTTACAGGTGATGATGAGGAGTACTGTCCTACTTATTATGGCATTGGCTTAGATGACACTGTCGACGTGGACCCACAGGAGGATCCCACAGTCGCTGAGGACTTGCCTATAGTCTAGCTGAGACTTAGTACTTTATTTGTATTTTCAGTTTGAGACTTTATAAGTTGTACTTTAGATTTATTCTGGTGGTTTACACCTAGACTTTTATTGTGACTCACTTGAGATTTTTCTTCTATTCCATCTTAGTATTGTGATTAAGTTACGTATTATTTTACTCTCTATTCATAGCTTATTTAGATTGTGTTAGATATGGTGACTCAGGACAACATTCTACCGCCGACACTGCGGCGTAGGCTGGTCGTTCGTTACTTCTCGTGCCCTTACACTAGGTACGGGTCGTGACAGTGACATCGTTTCCTGAGTATACAGATGCCCCTATATGAGTAACTGCTTTATTATAAGGAGCAATGAACTCTTACATGTTAGATACATATAGGCCTAACATGCCTGCATACCTGAGCCCATAGTAGATGTTGTGAAATGACAACAAAAGGTGTTTCCAAAACTCGTATCACTCCAATACAAGGGGGGTCTCACATGTTAATGTCTAAAGGATATAGTTGAGGGTTCATAGGTTAGTACCTACTGGATACAACTGAAGGTTTACAGAGGGAAGTTCTTATTTCAATACCCAATGGCTACTAGGCAAGGTTCATATGTCTAGATTCTAAGGAAATATTTGTGTTGTAAAGGAGGCTGTGGTGTGGCCTTTACTCTCTGTTGCTAGTACAGGTACACATATCAATCTGTACATGTCAATATCCTGATAAATCCAATACTCCTCCATTATCAGTTTCTGATGGATGCAGGAGATGGTTCAACTCAGATCGTCCCAAGTTAATGTGGAGAGACAACCCCTTCAGTCACCATCTGTTTGATGGTCCTCTCTTGGATTCAAGGGTTCTTAAAAACAGAGCCTAGGCTACATGGCCTATATGCTAGTACATGTTGGGTCAATAAGGGTAAAAGGAGATTCATGACAGTTTCTGATTGTATACAAGGGAAATTCCATGTTAACATCCATTGGGTGTAAGAAAGGCTCATATGGCAATGTTAATGGGTACCAGCAGTTCATATGGCCTCTATAACTCTACCCAGGCATTATCGAGTACCTACCATCTCCTTTCCCTTAAACTACTGTACTTTCTAGGCATACCAGTTATTATGTGGAACATACAACTTCATGTGGCTGCTATAAGGTCTCTACTTGGTCTGTGTCAGAGTAGTATTTTCTTGTGTACCTGATGAGGAATAGCATCAAACACCTACCTATCTACTTAGGGTTCATACAAGATTAACATCACATGCTAGAGAAGGTTGCAAGAGTTGCCTGTATTCCGTACCAATTCCTACTCCAATGCTCTGTTCGATCCTCTGTGTGAGGAATGGTGGGGGTTCTCTAGGGTTTGCAGGGGAAAACGAATTCGAATCGTGTATATATATATATATATATATATATATATATATATATATATATATATATATATATATATATATATATATATAGGTCTTAAGGATGGGATCAAGGGAAGAAACGGGGAGGATCAAATCATTTGAATCCGATCTTGAACTTATCTGTTGATGTTTAAGAGTAGTTCAAAAATTTGAATAGAACTATAAGTACAGACTCCTACGAGTAATCACAAAGTTTGAATTTAAACTTTTACCTTTGGGTCCCTGGCCTTATTGGCTTTTGCAAGAAGCCTCCCTCTATAAATATAGATATTTATATAACTATAGGAATGTGTTTACAAGAAACAAGTATTAAAAAAAATAATGGGAAGTTAACTAAATAATAATTAATAATTACTAAAAAATTAAAATGGGGCTTAGAACAACGATCGCTGAAAGCAGATAATTAGGAATGGAACCTCAATTCTCAAACACATGAAGTAACAAGATTAATTCCCATAGAACAATTAAACTAATAAAAAATATTAATAAAAAACTTGTTTAAAGTATGGCACAATGTGCTATATATATAAGAAAATATAACTTAAACTCTAGGAAAGACTCCTAAACAAACTAGAAAGTAGTACAAAATATAAACCAAAAATTCGTTCAAAATACTTCTCAAAATAGGCCAGCCGCCTCAAACCAACATACTTAGGTTATGCTATTCAAGGTCAAAAAAAATTTGATCGGCTATTGTTAAAATGTCCGCATTAGACCCCTCCACTTGTAGAGAACTCAACCTTAGTTCTTCCTTGCTAGTGCCTAGATAAAGTGTTTCATCGTCTACATGATGATTGTATTTGTTCGGCACACTTGAATGTTGATAAAATTCTAATCTAACATGGTAAATCTAGGACGTAGGCATTGTCGTTAATCTTTTACATCATATTAAAAGGTCCAAACTTCCTTGGTTGATGTCACAACCCACACCCGTATGTTCAGGCATGAGTACGTGAGTACGCTTAGCCTACGCTCGAGATCGACAGTAGTACGTTGTCCTGACCTTAATAGTCATCATATGCTCAACAATTAATATCAATTTACTCAATCAAAACAATCTATAGGAAGATACGAGCAGGAAACGAAAATCCAGACACACACGATCTCCAAAGTCTGCACAGACATTATCAGAGTTTTCAATACACCGTACATGCCAGATCTCCATAGACAAATCCGCTAAAATAAATATAACATTAGTTCCCACTTTTCATATTTCTGATTTTTGAGTATTTAAAAAAATCAAATTAGGGAATTTAGACTCTTGACCGGCATACTGTCGTATACTTCAGTATACCGCTGGTGATATTTTGCGATTATATATATATATATATATATATATATATATATATATATATATATATATATATATATATATATTGAGAATTATATATATATATATTTTATATATATATTATATATATATATATATATATATATATATATATATATAATATATATATAATTCTCATATAATATATATATATAATTCTCAATATATATATATATATATATATATATATATATATATATATATATATATATTTGTGAATAGTAATTTGAATATTTTCGTAAATAGTGTCGGTGCATCCTATTGTCCATTAATTTCTTGGTTCTGAAGCACCATATTATCCATTGGATAATTGGTTTTCTTTCGATGTATGAGATCGCTTTAGATCGAGTCGTAGATAACGATCCAACGTCATGATTAATTCCCCTTTTATATATATACCATTTAGATTTCTTTTTTCATTCTCTCTCCCTCTCTCTCTCTCTCTTCGATTCCTCTCCATCTTTTTAGTGAGCTTGGAGTTTGGTCTTGGGGCATAAGAGTCTGGTTTTTGAACTCTCTTGGTGGGGGAGTAGAAGTATAGGAGCTTAACACAAGGCAAGTACATCTTGCTCGAAAGTGATATGACCATACTTTATTTTTATTTTTCCATAGAAACTAAAATTTTATTGTTCTATAATATGCTTTTTTTAAATTGTTAACATTTTTAGTATATAACATTTTTGATTTTGATCTGTGGTATTGAGTAGATATGAGTTTCGAGATAGTATTTACAAGTATTTTTTAGGTATTCATCTATCAAATTTCATAATTGTAAAAACTAATGCTCCCATCTTGTAGGGAATTCAATTTCATATGCCTTTTACTTTTGAAAATCTGAATTTTGATTTAAAATGATATTTTTATAGCCGAAATAAGTTTTGACCTTTTTTATGTTCGGCTGTTATTACAGAACGGTATACTACAATATAGTGATTGTATACCAGTTTTATATCCCGAAAACTCTCTGTATTTTGGCCAGTATATCGTCGGTATGCCGATTTTGGCTAGTTTGAGTTATTTTTGTCTGCTTTTATCTTTTTTTGCTATTTTTGTTTGAAATGCTATCTTAGCATGATCTAGTATTGTTATATAGTTAGGAAGAGATTGTACACCCTATATACATGATACATGCTCATGTTTGCATATTATTCTATGTCCAAATTCTAGATAGTGGCCCGTAGTAGCGCCCTCGTGTACTGATTTTCTTAACTTCTAGATTCAGATACGAATGCATCTTCTTAATTGACACCGTGGATTTTAACTTGTTATATGTTTTTTCATCTTGGCAATGGACAATCGAGTGTGAGTATGTCTATTGTATCGTGTGTAGTGTATATTGAGAACATTTGCTAGTGATAGCTCGCAAATGACTCGTATCCATGGCTTGTCACTTTAGGACAATTCTCGAGTGTTCATGACTTGAGAATTGAAAATGAATCTTATAGGTAATTGACTAGTAAACTCATATAGATCATTGGAAGGGGAGGATGCTTCATGCTACTGCGACTCGGATCGCTATAGGCCCTCACAGTGGTAGGGATAACCTCGATTGGCGTAGGCTCCTGACCTCTATTAATTGAGAGCCGATGACACTATTGTTTTTTTATATGTTTTCGAGTAGATGTTCATCTAATATTGATAGAGATTATTGGTTGTTTATATTTCTTTTTCTACCGTCGTCGTCCCCTTGGCCACCTAAGTTTCTGTAACATAGGTGGTAGTGAAGTTTCTCAACTTGCATTCTAGCAACTAGGTTTGTGATAACCCTAGTTAGTTAATGATGGAAGGCCGTAGGCATTAATTGGTCGTGCACTTGTACATTACTTTATATCCCCTTTGTGTCGGTGAGTGGTCTGTTTTCCATAAAGAAATTCTCTTTATTTGTTATGTTTCTGGGAAAATTACAACTGTAGGAATCTGATCTAGAAGACGATCACTTTATCCCTTGGACTATGCGAAGAAGAAAAGCTCTCAAAATTTTGACAGTAGATATCAGTGTATCTGTACAATGAATGAGAAAAAGAACTCTATTTATAGAGTCAAAAATAATAACTGAAAAGATACCTGTCTTCACAGCCTGTGCCTAGTTAAGAATCACGCAGAATTTAACATACGCAAGGCTGTGAGCAGTTACTGGACGTGGCCTGTAACTGTTGGACACATGGCGATCATGCATGAGTCGTGTGCAAGTTACAGGACACGCAGGCGAGAGATCAGTGGCATGGCTGCCACGTACTCCAATTTGATGAAATCCATGCAGACTTATTGAAGACGAAATCCACGCAAACTCGGTGTAGAAAGCTTCAAAATCCACGCAAACTTGGGACAGAAAGCTTCAGGATCCACGCAGACTCGAGGCAAAGAGCTTCAAAATCCACGCAAACTTGAGGAAGAAAACTTCCGAATCCACGCAAACTTGAGGTGAAGAACTCAAAAATACACGCAGACTTGAGATAGGACTGCCAGCTGTCTTGATTTGGCGTGTCTTTGACTGACACAAAATCTCTGACAGTGATTGCTTTGTCAGTCGCATTAAATGACAAGAAACCCTTTTTGGTACGCCAACTCGACGAAGGTTGAGTCTTGCTGAAGAAGATTTCGAAAATCACGCAATAGACGGCGATGATCTCTCGAATTCTGTGCATACGTGGCATACGAAGAGACATTCTTCGACTGTCGTGCTGTCAGTCATAATTACTCTCTGACAAATGATGAGCTGTCTTCCAGCGTGATTTGTTCATATTGTCTGGATCAACTGAGCATGACTTTCGATTCTGTCCTGATCAACTCAGCGTGACTGTTTGGACTAGTTCCGATCAACTCAGCGTGACTGTCATTTTTGAGGCCTACAAAACCCCCTTCAAAGTTTTCGAAAAATGATAAATTATTTCGAAATACTTTGAAATAGAGATGATAAAATGGATTTAGTCACGCTGAGATGACTTCAAATTTTTCGAGAGTCAAAAGACTTCGAAGTTCTTCGAAAATACCCAAATGAACTTATTAAATGTCATAATGACTCTTCGTTCTCCGAGACTGATTACATCCAATTTATGGTGGAATATGAACCGCCGGCGAACTCTGTTGTATAAACAGGAAGAAGATTCATTTTTAATCTTCATCTTACGTCAACAAAACACCAAAGGAGAAAGCTGAGGAAGAAGCACGCAAGTTGGGCTTTTGTTCCCATGGTCACCCCACTTTTGGGGGTGAAGAGCCAGAGCCCCTTGTCTTCGAGCTCAAAGATGATTCCTTGCAACTAGCCAAGAATTTCTTGAGCTATTTTGGCTTGGATGGCTCGTCCTCTTCTGATGGGCGCAGCCTCATAGAGCAGCGTGAAATGTTTAAGGCTCTGTTGCACCGCCTGGGAGTTAGGAGCGTAGAAGAACTAGGCACCAAGCTCAGTCGCTCTGGAAAATAGAGTGTGACTTTTATGCTGTTGTTGCACTTTTTGTTTTGTCTTTTGTAAGGTCATCAGTGCCTGTCTTGAAGAATGTAGTACAACTTCTGTGTTTGATCTGCGTACGTTAATAAAGAATATTAATTTGCACCCTTTGACTGTTTCCAATATTGCTCTGTCTTCCAAAGCACACGTGACACTCATTCTACGGTTTACGAGCGCTATTTATGCGGATCTTTTCCAAGAATAGACTTGTACTTTGCCTTTTAAATAGATAGAAGAGTTTCACAGATACTCATCTCCCATTCTTCTTCTTCTTCTCTGAGAATGAAATTTTTGGAAGATTTCACTCTCAAACAGGAAAGCAATGTTTTCTAATGTTCAACTTCTGTGCACTGTATCAAACATGAGTTTGCCAATCCTTAGCACCAAACTTGAAGGTAAGTCAGTGCAATACGTGTACTATTTTTTGCTGTTGAAGATAGGCTTTCTGTTTCTTGTTTCTGATTTGAACAATACACGCCTGTCTCTGTCTAATCTTTTTCTTCTTAATGCATTCTGCAAAAACTTGGCTGAAAATTTTCTTCAGAACTGGCATTGGGGATGTGGATGCTGTGGAGAATATCCTGCTGACATCTACATCAGGGAGCTCATATGCTTTTGACGCGTAAATCAGACAACTCAGAACTCTTTGTGGGATAGAAGGGTCTTCCTCAGATGGTAGGAAGAGCCTTTATACACGAGAGTTGGATGGTGGAGTCAACTCTACTACCGAGAAATCGGGTAGTAGAGTTTCTTTCAAGGCAGAACTAGGAATTGTATCCCAATGTGGAATACATTCCTATCTTCCTTGAGAGGTTACCCTCAATCCACCAGTTGTATTGGCAGCACCACGACTTCGGGCTGCCATACTCTGTGGTTCTCCTCTCGTCTGAGAGAGGAGACCAGAGTTTGATTCCTGCTGATCTGGTCGTGACTGAGACCCAGACAGTCAGGAATTGCCACCAACAACGAACCTGACGAAGAAGGTCCGACGGAGAAGATCCAAAGAAGAAGATAGATCTCTATTAGGTTATTGTTGTGGTGTAGAATGAAAATCCAAGATTGTAATAGATTTCCATTATGATTTGTAAGAAAGTCTAAGAAAATGTAATAGACTTTTTATGGTGAAATGAGAATGGAAATGACAATTCTTCTATGCTCAATGATTTGTATTTGTGGATGAATTATAGACATGATAGATAATAAAATCATCTTTTCTGTTTTAGAGTATATGATATTATCAGAGGTATTATGGACGTGATAATATGTAGGAACTCAAAAAGAAAGTAGATTGATTTCTATACAGAGGTCAAAAATGACAAATGAGTAAGTAGATTCGGAATTGATTCAGAGGTTATGAAAACATGATGAATAACGAATCCCCACTTAATAAATTGATAGAAGATTATGAACGGATGAACCGTTAGGAAATGATGAATGGATAAACTGTCGGATGAATGTAATAAATGAACGGTTGAACCGTCAAGTACGAACATGTGAATCGTCGGATGAATGTGACGAAATGAATGGATGAATTATCAAGCATTAATGAATGTATGAATCTTCGGATGAATGTGACGCTTCATTATTTGAGGAACTTCTGCCTATAAATATAGCAGAAATCTGATAAAAACGAACACTTCTATTCCTCAACATAAAAATGTCGTCTGGAGAAGCATCCAAGAAGACTGAGATGGCCTCAAAGGTTCAGAAAGGCACTGAAGAACAACCTGCTGATCCAATTCAATCGAAGAAGGTGGAAGTAGACGAAGGTTTGTCTGCACCAAAGCCACCAAGGGACATTCTGGACTTCCTGCTCGAACCAGGAAGGACTGAAGAAGAAGAAGCCATGAGGATGGCCGCTTGCAAGTTCCTCGTGGGTTCTAGCAAGGAGGTTCTCGGCTCTTTTGCTGATCACGTCTTCGAGAAGGACGGCAGTGACCCACGTCCAAATGTAGAGAAGGATGATAGTGCTCTTCCTTAATATCATGTATCATCATTCATGAAAATAAAATAAAAATTTTATTTCTAAACATGAATTTGTCTGATGATTACAAGTATTTACATTTATTCATAGTACTTTTTAAGGAATTTGCCATTAATAGGCATCAAAACTTTTCGACCATCCAATTCTGAGAGTTGATAAGCTCCATTTGAGAAAATTCTGCTCACGATATAGGGACCTTCCCATTTTGCGTCAAATTTTCCCTTGCTCATATGAGTCATAGTTATAGGACGTCTGACTGTTAGAACAAGTTCTCCTTTTTGATATGATCGAACTCTGACTTTCTTATTAAAAGCTCTTGAGATTCTAGCTTGATAAAATTCAATATTCTGTTGAGCAGATAATCGCTTTTTATCCAGAGCTTCTAATTCCTGAAGTCGAAGACGATCATTATTTTCAGCAGTGAGTTCATTAGCGATTGCTATCCTTAAAGAAGGAATTTGAATCTCTAATGGAAGAACAGCTTCGCAACCATACACCAGAGAGAAAGGTGTACATTTAGTAGCATTACGAACTGTAGTGCGATAAGCCCATAAACATTCACCAAGCTTCTCACTCCAATTACGTTTGTTAGTAGAGACAAACTTCTTTAGGAGTTTGATGATGGTCTTGTTGAAAGCTTCTGCTAATCCGTTAGCTGTCGGATTATATGCGGTAGAAGCCACATTATTGATCCGGTGATCGTCACAGAATCGAGTAAATTTCTGGCTGACGAACTGTGGTCCGTTATCATGAATAATACGTCGAGGAACACCAAATCTGTAGATGACGTGGTGCTTAATAAAGCTGATGACATTGGATGTCTTAACTTCAGATAAAGGAATAGCTTTGGCCCATTTGGAGAAGTAATCGGTTATTCCAAGAATAAACCGATGACCCTTGGATGACGGCGGATTGATCGGACCGATAATGTCCATGCCCCAAGCTTCGAAGGGCCATGATGCTGCCGTCGGATGTAAAAATTCTGAAGGTTGATGAATAAAATCCGTATGGATTTGACAAGCTTTACATTTCTTTGCATATTCGATGGCATCAGATACCATAGTGGGCCAATAATAACCCATACGTCGAATACGGTCTTGGAGTTTTGGTCCAGGCTGATGTGCTCCGTAAATTCCATCATGTGCTTCACGAATAATTTGTTGAACCTCGTCACCGGCAACACATCGAAGAAGTAAACCATCATAAGCTCGACGATATAAGGTTTTTGTCGTATGATTGTAATAGAATCTGAGTGATCGTCGTCTAATAGATGCTGCCTCACTCGGATCATCTGGAAGAATATCATACAATACGAAATCCAAGAAAGGAAGTCTCCAATCTTTATCCGTATTCTGATTCTCAGTTGAATTACTGAAGATGAATTCCATGCTGGAATCAGATGAAGAAGCTAAAGATTTACGACTGAATCCAAATCCTCTTGTTGTGTTGACGTCATGAGATGTTGATTCTTCAATGTCAACAGGAAGTCCTAGAGTCAAGTTATTTTCAAGATAAAATAATTCTCGATTACGAACAATAATCATTTGTTGCCGTCTGATCGGAATAGCTAACACCGTCGCAAGATTAGCTAGAGCATCAGCTTCTGTGTTACATGCTCGCCTAACATGTTCAATGAAGAATTCTTCAAACGAAGAAGCCATAGATATAGCTGATCTATGATAAGGAATCATATCTTGATGGTGAACTTCATAAGTACCCCTCATCTGATTGACAATGAGTTTGGAATCTCCATACGCCTCCAAGTGTTGAATATTTAGATGTTTAGCGAGTTGAAGACCAATAAGCAATGCATTGTACTCAGCTACATTGTTTGAACATGGCTGATCAAGAGAATATGCTCTTTGGATAGCAAGACCTTCTGGTGATACAAGAACGATTCCAACTCCAACGACAATATCACCATTAGGACCAATTCTTGATGCTCCGTCAAAGAATAAACGCCAAGTAGGATTTTCTTCAGCAATCTGATTTGAATCTAGGACTTCATCTGGGATTTCATCATAGAGTTTTGAATTTTCTGGAATTGAGTGAGCAGCCAGAAAATCAGCTAAAGCTTGTCCTTTGACTGATTTCTGAGGAATATAGTGCATGTCATACTGAGCAACTAGGATTCCCCAGTTAGCCAGTCGAGAATTCAAAACACTGGGTTTCTTCATCATGATCCGTATAGGATTGATCCTGGAGATGACATGAATAGTCTGGCCAATGATATAATGACGTGTCTTTTGGACAGCAAACATCAAGGCTAGGCATTCTTTTTCGACCGGTGAATATCGAGGTACAGCTCCGGTCATAGTGCGACTGAGATAATAAATGGCTTGTTCATGACCATTTTGATTCTTTTGAGCGAGTAATGCACCCAATGAATGACTCATTGCTCAAGTATAGAGGAGGAACGGTATTCCTGAGACGGGAGGTACCAATACTGGTGGGCTCATCAGATATTGTTTTATATCATCGAATGCTTTCTGACATTCATCATTCCAGACAAAAGAGACACCTTTCTTCATAAGTTTGTTGAATGGTCTGCAGCGTCCTGATAAATTAGAGATGAATCTCCTGATATAAGTGATTCTTCCTTGAAATCCTCGTAGCTCTTTTAAGGAGCGTGGAGGACGCATCTCTTGGATGGCTTTGATCTTCTCGGGATCCACGTGTATACCTTTAGAGGTAATGACGAAGCCGGGAAATTTACCACTAGAGACGCCTAAGAAGGACTTAGTAGGGTTCATCTTTAATTGATGCTTACGCATTAGATCAAAAATAGTCTTCAAATCTTGGATATGATCCTCCTTTTGTCGACTTTTGACTGCAATATCATCAACATAGCATTCGACTGTTTTCCGCAAATGTTCACGGAATATAGTGCTCATAGCTCGTTGATAAGTTGCTCCTGCATTCTTGAGACTGAATGGCATAACTGTATAACAGTATGTACCAATCGGCGTTCTGAAAAAAGTGTATTTTTCGTCATCTGGAAACATTTTGATCTGATTGTACCCAGAATACCCGTCCATGAATGACATTCGTTCAAATCCACAGGTATTATCAACCATGACATCAGTGATTGGTAGAGGGAATTCGTCATTAGGACATGCCGCATTGAGATCGTGAAAGTCTATGTATACTCTGATCTTGCCAGTCTTTTTAAGAATAAGAACAATGTTAGCTACCCAATCGGGATGTTGTTCCTCTCTAATAAACCCGGAGGTAATGAGTTTATTGACTTCAGCTTCAATTGCATCCATAATGTCGGGACGAAATCGTCGCTGTTGTTGTTTGACCGGTTTAGCATTCGGCAAGATATTGAGTTTGTGAGTTGCGATTTGAGGATCAAGCCCTGGCATATCTTCATAACTCCAAGCAAAGACATCGATGTAATCACGAATGATCTTGATCATGTCTTTTTTATCAGCTTCTGAAAGACTTTCACTGATGAATATTGGTTTGGGGGATCCCTCTTCACCAACATCTTATTTGAACAAGTTTATCTTCAGTCGGAGGTTCCTTTTGCTCAAATCGAAATTCCCATTGATTATCTAACCTTTGGGCCCATTGTTCTGATTCAGGTGAGATTTCAAATTCTTCTTCGTCTTCATCACTTTCTTCAGAATGGTCAATAGAAACCATGTTGGAAGATAGAATGTTGCAGTAGAAGTCCCCGATACTTGTATCGAAATCCCAAGAAGTGGTACTAGAAGAATCAGATCTCTTATCTTCGTCAGATTGAGGATCTTCATGGACAATATTGATGAAAGGAGTAGGAGCAATATAGCCCAATCCGTATTTCGTCCTTCCATATTTCCGAGGAGGAATCCGAACAGGCATTTTTTTTCCTTTTCCATCATTGAGGCCAATCCTGAAGTCATAGCCCATATTTTTGATGATGTCTTTAGATTGCTGACTATAACGACGTAGTTGTAATCTTCCAGTATCATCATTTTTGTCATCATCTTCTAAATCAGAAGGACTTTGGGGCCCTTTGTAAAAGAATATTGGAATGTCTCCTGGCTTTCTGCTGGGAACTAGAAAGTATGAAGATTGTACAGGTTCTAGAGATACATCTGTATGAACAGTCTGTACAACTCCTATGGTTATTGTGTTCAAGTCATCTAACAGATGTAAATAACTATGAACATAATTACACACATCAACGTACTGCAAAGGTGGAGACTTTTTATTAAATGTAAAAGCAGCAATATTTACATTGGAAGAAGGCTGAGCCTTAGAGATTTTAGCCAAATCAATGACTAAAGGGGGAGAAGAAGAAGAAGCTTTGTTTCGATTAAGATCAATAACAAATGGCTCAGAAGAGGTGAGCTCCCTTGAAGTTTGAGATAGAAGAGTAGTCCGTCCTCCAACTGGAATTAGCAGAGTATCCTGTGAAGATACAGAAACTGTAGTACGCCCACTGACAGGAATAATCAGTGTATTTTGAGTAGACGACTGAGGTAACGGAGAGATCCGTCCACTCACTGGAATGATGAAAGAACCTTCTCCAGAGGGTTTGGGAGATTGTTGCTGAGTAGTTCGACCTTTAACAGGAATTATTAAGGTCTCACTTTGTGTATCCTCTTTCTCCATAGCTTGTATGACCCTTGTATACTCTTCTTTGTACATTCGGGAATCATTGAAATAAGCTTCAACCCCATGGAAGGGATTTATATTAGCAACTTCTTTTTGTACTCTTCCATTGCTATCAATGTATTTAAAACATTGATGAAGAGTAGAGGGCACCACATTATTTTCATGAAGAAAGGGCCTCCCCAGAAGAAGATTATAGGATCCCACGATCTCGATCACATAGAAAGTGACTTTGGATCTGAAATCGCCTATCTGAAGCTTCAGATGAATCTTTTCCAAAGGCTCACTTCGGCTTTGATTGAATCCCAAGATAGTAGTAACCGTCTTGGAGAGCTTGTGAAGAAGGATTTTTAGTTCATCCAACAAACTCTTTGGCATTATGCTTATAGCAGACCCTGGGTCAATGAGGATACGATCTATCTTCATCGTATCGATATAACCAGTGTAATAGAGAGGCCGATCATGTCGATTATCCTCCAGGAGCATGTCATCTTGTGTAAAGGTGATATTTGGGATAATCTCCAGTACACTGTTGCAATGTAAGCAAGTGGCATGTTCCGCATCTGGCTTCTTCAATTGTGCAAGACAAGAGTCAGCCTGTAGAAGTGCTTCACTTAATGTCTCTCGAGTCTCTTTAGAAAGACGTAGAAGTTCAAAGAGAGACATTCTAGCTGGAGTATTAGTAAGTTGAGCCAAAATGTCGAAATTGTAAGGCTTCTGAAGTCCAAGAGGAGGAGACTTCTTGATTGGTTTATCAAACCGAGCCTGCTGCTTGCCTTTCTCAAGAGCTGTAGGCTTGGAAGGAACAGGTTCAAGTGGTGTAGTTGAAGGAACAGGTGCAGTAGATGATTCTTCTTCAGGAGGAACATTAGGAGCATCTTTAGCAGCTGGAGGGATATCAATAGGATCCTCAGGATTCTTGGAATAATCCTTTAGATAAGGTTTCCCTGTTCGAGTAGCACTAGCAAGTGCTTCTTCTTTTTCTTTTGGCTTTGTGTCAGAGGTAGACCCAAGAGAAGTCATATGACATGACTTGATCTTTCCAGCCTTCTTGGACTTTCGAGAAGTAATCTTTTGAGGAGAAGGAGATTCAAAGTCTGCTACTAGATCAGGATGAATCCACATGATTTTTCCAGTCTCCAAAGTGATTGGTGCTAATCCTTCAGACTGTGGAGGAGGAATATTCACTATTTCAAGAGTTGCCTTGGGAATAGAAACAATTCCGCTTTCAAGAAATTGAGGAGGGAAGTCTCCAAATTGCATAGAGACGACATTAGAAGTGACAGTCTTCTCTTTTGGAGTAAGAGAGATAGCTCCAGACTTAATTATTTCTTGGATCTTTCCTTTCAGTGCATAACATGTACGAATTGTCTGACCCAGCATTCTGTGGTATGGACAGTATTTAGGATGATCTGTCTTCCCAGCTTCATCAGGTTTCTTGATTTCAGGTAATTGTATTTTATTACCTTTCAGCAGACATTCAAAGATACCAAGGACATCGTCGTCGTCAAAAGAATATTCTTCTTTAGGGCGAGGTGTTCTTGATTGTTGAGTTGTAGAGGCAGGAGTTTGAACATTTGATGCATCTTTGCTCTAAAGATTAACTTCAAGAGTTTCTTTTCCCTTGCGAGCATTATTTTTATTGTTAGCACCTTGTCCTGTTTCTTTAGGAGTCATCTGCACTCCTAAACCTTTGAAGGTTTCAGTACTGATTTCTGCAGCTTTGGCACTGACTATGAAGGAAGGCCAGTCTTGAAATTGAGTGGACCCTGTCCACATGCTGATGATTGGCAACAAGTTTGATTTGCATATGTCAATGGTGACAGCATCAGGAGTTCCAAGAGGCATCTTCAGAGCTTCTCTTCGAAACCGTTCAATATATTCCTCTGTAGATTCATTATTTTTCTGCTTGATTCTAATAAAAGCAGACATAGTCATACCATTAAGCCCTTTATAGAACCTTTCAAGAAACATCTGTTTGAAACCAGCAAATGAGGTAATGCACCCATTTGGGAGACTTCTATACCATTCATAAGCCGTTCCCTTGAGACATCCAATAAATACCCGAGTAAGGAGGGCATCACTTGGTTGCAGTTGATCAGTCATCACTTCAAAGTGATTAATAAACTGACTTGGAGAAGTGGTTCCATCATAGAATGAGATAGTAGGAGGCTTGTATTTGGGAGGATATGATACTTGCTTCCATTCTATCGGATAAGGTTGCTTGATGCCTAACCTTTGTAAACCATTCTTCTGTTTGAATGCCTCGAATTGAGTTTTGAGATTCTTTAATTCTTCAGAGACAACTCCAGAAGATTGCGGAGTTGTAGCTTGTAGAGAATAATTAGGAGGAGGAACAGCATTGTAAGCACTACCCCCAGCTCCAGAGAGACTAGGATTTGGTTGAGCTGGTCCAGGAGTATTGGATTGTATTGTTGGAGGAACTTGCACTGGACTTATATCAGTATCAACTGGTATGGCATCTGGTACAGTCTGTTGATTTTGCAACTGAGCTGTCATGAGTTCATACATCGACTTTATAGTGTCAGCCATAGACTTCATTTGCTGTTCCAAAGAAGCAATTCTTTGGTCCTGAGGAGTCACTGAAGAAGAAGGTTCATTGTTCAATTCAGTATTCCCATCCACCATATATGTCGTGACTGTACGAGGAATTTTTGATGAATTAGTGGATGTTGTATGCTCTGAATCACTGCTTCGTGCATCAAAGTCATTTAGAGGAGAACTACCCCCAGTAGGAAGAGGTGGGAAGTTAGATTCTTCCAGGAATTCAGAATCAATTTCAAAGATCAAATTTCTTTGACTGGAAGCCAGGACTCTTGTTCTGGTGTTTCTATATACTCCATCTGGACTATCAACTCTACCCCCGATGTCCCGAGAAGTCATGTTAACAGAGGCAAACAAAGGCTCATCTTCATCAGGCATAGGTTCACACTGAATCCGATTGAAGACAGATTGTCGTTTAGTTTGACATCTGCATTGCATCGTGACTCTTGGCTGGAAGTCACATTCATGATCACCATAGTCTTGAACCGTTGATTGACATCTGCACTGAATTATGACTCTTGGATAGAAGTCACATTCAGCATGATCCTTTGACACAAAATTACTCCTTCTCTTCTGTTGAAGATGTTCTTGTAAATCTGTTTGTGAAGATTGAGGAGTATACTTCCTGTTCTTGGGTCTTGATGGCTCTTGATTATACAGAGAGTGATTAATATGAGCCACATAGTTTCTTGCATACTCTGCATCTGAATCTCTTATTTTCATATCCAATTGGTATGGTTTCTTAACACCAGAAGTGTTCAGTTTTGTTCTTAGATCAGTTGGAGGTAACATATTAGTTTTGGAAACATGGAGTTTTCCTTCCATTGATCTGGATATTTGCAGAGAAGGAAGAGTTGAACCATCCCTTTGATTAGGAGTTGGTAACAGACCCTCTTTAATGGACAGATTCTGTGCCCAATTTGAAGAAGTCATAGAAGAAGACATTAAGGAATGTTTCTTCTTAGACTCATTCAAGTTTTGAGACATAAAATGTCCAGAAGGAAGAGTAGTCAAAAGACTATCTCCTTTCCTTTGACTAACAAAATTGCCAGTCAAAGCTGTTCCTGAAGTAAAAACTACAGGAACAGAAGAAACAACTAAAGAGTTATTTCTTTTCGAAGGGACTTTGTGTGGAAGACCACCCCCAGTTCTAATAGAACTTGGTAAAGAAGAAGAGATAGCTAAGGAGCTATTCTTCTCAGATGAAATATACGCTGAAACAGACTTGGTTAAAGAACCAGAGCTGTTAGCGTGACTTTTGATTTTAGAATTACACGCTGAAACAGATTTGGCTAAGGAGCCAGTACTGTCAGCGTGACTGTTGAATGTGGGATTGCACACTGGAATAGATTTGGCTAAGGAGCCAGTACTATCAGCGTGACTTTTAGAGTTAAATTTGCACGCTGGAACAGATTTGGCTAAGGAGCCAGTACTGTCAGCGTGACTTTTGGGGTTGAATTTGCACGCTGGAACAGATTTGGCTAAGGAGCCAGTACTGTCAGCGTGACTTTTGGGGTTGAATTTGCACGCTGGAACAGATTTGGCTAAGGAGCCAGTACTGTCAGCGTGACTTTTGGTTACTGTCATCTTCGAGCGCACAAGAGTGTGCGTACTTGCAGTGGGGTTCTTGCCAGTGTTAGGAGTAGACACTGTGGCAGGGACTTCACCATTGACTGCCAACTGATTCTTAGGGACATAGACAGAGTGTCCCTTCGACTTGGCAGTGATGATGGAGGCTGGAGTGGGCTTGCCACCCTTAGCCCACTGCATTTTTTCATAGGCGAGTTGATCGAGTTTGATCGTCATCACCTTCTTCGTCGAGCCGATTGACGAAGTGTCGTATTGAGTTGTTGCTATCTCAGAAGAGGAGATGGTTATCCCCAACAGAGTCGCCAATTTGTTTTCCATAAAGAAATTCTCTTTATTTGTTGTGTTTCTGGGAAAATTACAACTGTAGGAATCTGATCTAGAAGACGATCACTTTATCCCTTGGACTATGCGAAGAAGAAAAGCTCTCAAAATTTTGACAGTAGATATCAGTGTATCTGTACAATGAATAAGAAAAAGAACTCTATTTATAGAGTCAAAAATAATAACTGAAAAGATAACTGTCTTCACAGCCTGTGCCTAGTTAAAAATCACGCAGGATTTAATATACGCAAGGCTGTGAGCAGTTACTGGACGTGGCCTGTAACTGTTGGACACATGGCGATCATGTATGAGTCGTGTGTAAGTTACAGGACACGCAGGTGAGAGATCAGTGGCATGGCTGCCACGTACTCCAATTTGATGAAATCCACGCAGACTTGTTGAAGACGAAATCCACGCAAACTCGGTGTAGAAAGCTTCAAAATCCATGCAAACTTGGGGCAGGAAGCTTCAGGATCCACGCAGACTCGAGGCAAAGAGCTTCAAAATCCACGCAAACTTGAGGAAGAAAACTTCCGAATCCACGCAAACTTGAGGTGAAGAACTCAAAAATACATGCAGACTTGAGATAGGACTGCCAGCTGTCTTGATTTGGCGTGTCTTTGACTGACACAAAATCTTTGACAGTGATTGCTTTGTCAGTCGCATTAAATGACAAAAAACCCTTTTTGGTACGCCAACTCGACGAAGGCTGAGTCTTGCTGAAGAAGATTTCGAAAATCATGCAATAGACGGCGATGATCTCTCAAATTCTGTGCATACGTGGCATACGAAGAGACATTCTTCGACTGTCGTGCTGTCAGTCATAATTACTCTCTGACAAATGATGAGCTGTCTTCCAGCGTGATTTGTTCATATTGTCTGGATCAACTGAGCGTGACTTTCGACTCTGTCCTGATCAACTCAGCGTGACTGTTTGGACTAGTTCCGATCAACTCAGCGTGATTGTCATTTTTGAGGCCTACATGGTCAGAGGCTAAGTTCTGCTCAAAAAATAGTCTGCAACCCCAGTCCTTGTTTGGTTTAAGGATTATGGCTCCGACTTCAAGTAGTTCCTAATTTCCTTGTTGTTGTCGGCTTATTCTTTTCTATAGCTACATTGTTCAGTATTTTCTCAAGATATATACATTGGAGCCGCACTATTCTTGACCCGCATTTATTTACTTTTTCCATATGTTATTATGTTGTTGTTGGGCTTTGTTGTTTACCTCAAGGTTTTCTTATGGTACTTGCTATTTGGGCCGGTTCTGACCCCACTGGTTTTTTTGGCCAGATTTACTGCTAGAGGCCGAGGATTGTCCATATCTTTCTTTGGATGACCCACCACCGGTTTAGATCTACGGTTCCACCCCATGATGGGTTTCCCTTTCTTAATACTCATGTTCATTTTATTTTGGTGGTGTTAGCTAAGGCATATAAAACCTAGTCCTGAATTGGAACTGAAGCCTCTAAATCAAGTTTTATGTAATCCTTGAACTTATTCAATTTACTCTCCTTGTATTATTTAAATCTAAACCCACTAGGCCTTACAAAACTTATTCTTCATTATAAATTCAACCTTCATATTTCCTTCAACGTACACCTTCAATATTATTCTCCTGAAATTTAAAATTTTCATAAAATCTCTATATTTTATATAACTCAAAATCCTTGCGTTCTTTCTGTTTCGAGCCATTTCTTACAATATCTTATTCAATTTCGTATCATCATTGTATATAGTTAAAATCTCTTCTCTATTACTAAATTTCTAAATTTAACATCATAGCCTTAAAGTGTAACGTCTCAAGAATCAATAACCAAAATTTATCCAAGTTCTCGAAACTAAGTTGACCTCGAATATCCTCATCAGTTATGAAATACATCTATGAATTATTTATACCCAAAATATTTCTCTAAGTATGATTGTTCCTAAATTGATAATATAACTCTCTTGATTTTATCCTCAAATTCAGTCGCATCTCTATCCCAAACCTATATCAAGGTCCATCATATTATACCCCTAACAAGATTATCACAAGATAACAAATCAAGTCTTTTCTGAGTTAAATGATTTACGTTACTTCCTCGACCTTTCGAAGGTAAAAAGATATGGAGATTCAAGGGTTTCAAAGTATAGCTGACAGAATTAGATAAGAGACAGGTGATTGATGTAATCAGGACAGTTTTATTTTATTATTAAAAAAATGGTAATACAAGAAATAATGGCAAGAAATAAATAATAATAAAATCTATTCTTCATCAACTGTTAAAAAGAAATGAACCCATTTAAGATAAAATCTGATGCCATAAACGTCTTCCTGAAATTATGGTGTCAGAATTTTGCCACACCAGTAAACATAGCTGCAATAAACAATAGAGTCCATAACGAAGGTATACACCCTATAGTCATGTTATCTAGAATTCTTACCACGCCACCCGGTATGGCTGCAAGAAAATTTAGATTTCATAACTAGGATAAGTATATCTAAATGAAGCTCTACGTCCTTGTCATGCTAGCAAATATGACTGCGATAAATTTAAACTCCATAAATAAAGTAGACTTTTACCTTTCTCACTGTCCTTATCAAGTATGTTATCGTGTTATACCTTAATTCCAGAAAGATGTATATATATATAGATATAAATACAAACTCAAATTCAACAACTATCATCAAGATTCAAAATTCAACAATAATCCATCAAAAATAAAATTCAATAACAGGAAGTAAGGGTGAATCAAATCAAGGGAAAAAGAGATTTTAAATCGAAGTTAAAATAAGATTCTCAAGGGTCGTCTCAGGAATCTCTTAAGAAATTCTAACCGTAATTGAGTATCCTCTCATTCTAACACCTATCCTTATCTCTAATCGTAGGTGCGCAACACAACAACTAATCATTGTACTTCCACAACTTCGCACAAATACGAATCACGACCTGCATGGGCCACCACTAAAAATGTGTCACGATCCGCACCCAGTGTAGGGGCACGAGAAGTGGGAACGTCCAGCCTATGCCGCAGTGTCGGCGGTAGAATGTTGTTTTAGGTTACTATCTAATCAACAACTCATGCAATTATATAATATATCTGTCACAACCTCAACCCCGAATGGAGGACAAGTATAAGATATGATATAACTCAATCACAGTCTAAGCACGATAGGATAACACAGAAGTCTATACTAAACTCAAAGCAACAACATAAATAAACTTCTAAAATAATAATATCTCAAACAATCTCACATACAACTCAAATCTCCACTTATTACAATACAAGTTCCAACAGAGAAAACTAAACCCTAAACTAGCAATCTACTCCAAGCTCTACTGGTCCTCTAGGCTAGCTGTGAATCTCTATGTTACCTGTAATATTTTTAACAGGTCCAATCAGGACAGGAATGAGCACAATACATCTCATGCAGTTCATATCATGTCAGAAGATAATAAACATGCAATAGAGTAAGATACATGAATAACTGAAAGAATGTACATGATGTAAAAGAGATAACTATAATGGAAATATCTACTATAAGTAGAGAACTATCAGTGACTAGTGATTCAGAGTACAAGATAGATATGTAAACAGCTAGAGGTGATTCATGGCTATACTACAGAGTTGATTCATGACTACACTACTTTGGAATTATTCATATGACTATTCTACTCCCCCATCCCCAATCAATACACAAGGATCCAGACATGTTATGTTAAGATTTATGATCTCACTGCCTCATAAATGAGCACACGTAAAATTAATTCATGGGGGCTCTGTGAACATGAGAGTACATGAATCACAAGAGTATACATGAATAGTGAAGCATGAAGATACATGATGTAAGTGAATCACACATGACATGAAGTACCTGATACTCCCGAGGGAGATAACATCTCATGAAAAGATCCATATAGTATCAATCCGTGTTACCAATGTGACATCATCAAGTAAAGTAATCTAGAGCTGGAATATAAGTTCTAGCAAGTATGAAACGGTCAGAAAATATACTTGCATGATACCCTGAACAGCTGATATGTAAAGATGGCCAACTGGAGTCACAGAATCCTAGTTATAGCAACACAGGATATAAAGAGTTCAATTTATATGGTAATTGAAATTATAATACAATCTACATGAGTCTAAGTCAATTTAGGTCAAAGTCAACTCTTGGTCAACTATGGTCAACTATAAAGTCAAACTAGGTAACTATAGTCAACCGTGGTCAAACTAGCTAGGGTTGGGTCAACAATGGTCAACTAGTCTAGGTTAGTCAATTCTAGGTCTAAACAAACTAAGTATATACAAATCAAGTATCCAAGATAGCTACTAACTCATAGCCTAAGTCACTTGTTAAACCAAGCACAAAACTAAACCATAAGCTAACAAGGCACACAAACTTAGTCATATAATGTATATATGTTACTCATATTCAAATATTCATATACATAGATATATATAGGAAAGCTATATATATATATGCACACACACACACACACACACACACACACACACACACACACACACACACACACACACATATATATATATATATAAACAATGGCTAGAGCCTTCATTGAAACCGAAAACGATAGGATGGAACCGGGAGATAGCCCAAGTTCCTACATAGTGAGGGTGAACCCCTTAACGGACATCCTGACGCGAAGCGTCATAAACCAGATTTTTTTTCCTCTTCTCTTTTTTTTTGAAAATAGAAACCTACATTCGAAATACGAATTACGAAAGTTTGGACTGCTGTTCAAAAAATCAAAATAAACGGCAGTAACGGCAAACTAACCGGGGGGGCTCGAGGCCCGAGGGGGGGCCACGACATGTGGGGGTGTGTGGGCTGGCGCTCTGCCCAAGGGGCGAGCGTGGGGGGGTGAGCTGGCGCTCGGCCCAAGGGGCGAGCGCGCGGCTCGAGTATCCTCCTCCGACCGGCAGTGGAGGCTGGGGCGCATCGGCGGGCCGACCGGCGAAGGAGGCTGGGGCCGGGTTGTACCGGCGGATCTAGGGAGGGGGTGCCATCGATTACAGGGGAGAGGACCGCCTACGTCTGCCGGGAGGTAGGCGACGGACGGGAGAGCGTGAAGGGGGTGGAGGGCGAGTAGGCGAGAGAGCGTGGAGGGGGAGGCTGAGGGAGGGGGTGAGCGTGGAGGGGACATAGTGGGCCAGTAGGCGGGACTCCGACAAGGGAGCCGGGGATGGAGATCCTAGGGGGAGGAGGGGAGGGTGGGCGCGGGGGCTGAGGCACGACCGGCATCCACCGGATCGGGGGGAAGGGGAGAAGAGACAGGGGGAAGGAGCGGAGTGCGCGGCCGCCGGAGACGGGGGGCGACGAACACGCGACCGGAGAGGAGGAGTGGGGGGTTGTGCCGTCGGAAGGAGGTGGGTGGCAGACAGAAGCCTACCACCGCCTGCGGGGGGGCTCCTCCGGCATTAGACGGAGGGAACGCCTTAGATCACTGGAGGGAGTGGGGTAGGACGTGGGCGGCGCCGGGGGCGTCACCACCGGCGGGGAGGCTGTCCTGTGCGCCTGCGCAGCCACCGAAGCCCACGACGGGGGGGCCTCCGACGAAAGGGGGCAACGGCGAGGGTGTGGAGGCCGGGACCGATCTGGGGCCGCCAACGCAGGTAGGCCACTGGAGCGAGAGGAAGGCGGCAGTTGGGGGCAGGGGCGCCGCTGCTGCTGGTGGGGGTGTCGGCCACGACAGGTGTACGGCGAGAAGAGGGGGCGCCAGGGGTGGGGTGGACGTCGTGAGGGGAGGCACTTCTGCCGGTCGGGGAGGAGGCGCAACCGGCGGATGGGCGGGTTGGACGACGGGGAGAGCCGTGGCGGCGACGGGCGAGACCGTCGAGGAGCCCATCTTCGACCGGTGGTGCCGGTGCCGATTACGACGATGACGTCGAGGGAGAGTGGAAGGGTGGGAGGGAGATAGGGGGGGCGAAGGGGGGACCGGTCGGTGGGAAACCGGCGAGGAAGGGGGGGAGACACCACAGAGGGGCGAGCCAGGCGGAGCCCGGCCGACCTGTGGGTGGAGATCCGCCCAGGGGTACGAAGCAACCGAGGCCTGCCGCTGGGCCGGGGAGGCCGATCAGATAGCCCACCCACCATATCCCGACGAGGGGGGCGGGGTGGCGAAGAGAGGGCCACCCGCCCGCTGCCTCTTTCTATGCTCCATTGACACACACACACACACACACACACACACACACACACACACACACACACACACACACACACACATATATATATATATATATAAAGAGAGGTAAAAGAGTAAGTGTGTATGTGTGTGTATGGTATGTGTGTGAAAGGATATGTGTTAATGTTCTCAGATTTAGAGATAGGTAGGTGTATGTGACATGGGATACATGGTGTCAAAGGGTGTATGAATGCATGTGTGTAAAAGGTTATAGGTTAACTCAGTTTATAGAAATGTATACATACATACTTACATTGCATACATGTATACATACATATCATGTATACATATATACATTGCATACATGCCTACATACATATCATATATACATACTTATATTCATTCATGCACCTATACATACATACATCGATCCATACATACATATTTGAATACATTATATACTTGCATACGTTATATTCATATATGCATACTCTACATTATATTACATTCATTCCTTCATACATGCATACTTCAGTTCATGCATTATATCCATTCACATATCATTAAGTTGCATGCATATACTTATTTACATTACATACATGTCATTCATGCATATTACATACTTACATGCATCTATACATTATATACATTGTATACAACATGTAAAAATAGAAGAGAGAAAAAGGGGGGAAAACTGAAATGGAAAGGGAAGGAAAGGAAAAATGTAAGAAAAAGGGAAAACAGTGGACAAATATATTCTTGTATCATATATTCTACATTACCATACATGCTATCATTATATATTGCATTACATTATTTATACATTATGCATTCATATCTATCAATACATGTATGCCTTGCATTCATATCTAGCATTCATTATATACTTTCATGCATACATTGTATATCATTTTTTTATTCATGCATTTATGTATTGCTTACATACATTACATTGATTGCATTCCTACATGTTTGCATTCAACTATATATATATATATATTTGTAAAGAGGATATGTATCATATATATCATTTCATTCATCTGACATATCATGTATTATATACTCTACATTCATTTAATATCCATACTACATCGGCTCATAGGTTACACAAAATTGTTAGCACCCTGAATTTCGGGTTGATTTTTTTCATTTATTTTATTTTTTTGATTGATTAGTTTGATAAATAATTTATTTTGTTATTTTTCCTAAGTGTACTTTCTCGTGCCATTGATATTGGAGTATCAGGGATGTTCAACTCTGGAAATCTTCTTCACGAGTTTTGGAGTGGACACGATTACCTTCATGACGGTATATGGTGTCCCACCCAAACTTGTTTCCTTGTGCCCCTCTTTCTTCGCTGAACTTCGGGTCGATTTAGAACGTTCGATCAGTAATTGATTTTTCCCACTTTTTTTCTTGATCATTTTTAGCGCGTTACCATGACATTTAAATTGGGAGCGCCAGACCAGTCATTTCCTTGAAACCAACTCCTCATTGATGATCTACTCGAGACGCTCGTCACCTATAACCTTCGTTTCCCACTCATTCATGTCATTTTGGGCTCCATTTGATTCGCACAACTTTTCCGACGCGTGACCCGATTTTATTTTACGCCACGGCGTCACATTTATTTTCTAACTTGATTTATGGGTCCCCTGTCGACCAAAACCTGTCAGCCCCAACTATGGACATGGCCCACTTTGAGCCTACTATCCGTCCGCCACTTGTGTCCCATTTTTTGGAATCTCCATGTGCTACTTATTTGCCCATGATCATCGATTCCTAATTTTAATTCGATTTTTGCACGATGTCCAATTTCGATCCAATCCGGCTCCACCGAGTCCAGTCCAGCTCCATGATTTTCTCCATCATGACACCATCGTATTTTTTTGCCTAAAAATATCGGGTACCCTCCTACATATTTTTTTCCATAATTATTGGAGAATTCTAATTACTTAATTTCCTTTGGAATTACAACTTTCTCTCTAATTAATTTTGGCCCTTGATTCCCAAATCCATCCTACCCATTCATTCCAACTCCCCTCACATTCACAGCCAACATGTATTGGCCGACCCTAATTTCTAGGAAAGGTACTCTCTCTCCTCCCTTTCATTAATTGTTCTCTTTCTCTCTCTCATTTCTATACTATTCCTACGACCACAACAAATACTACACCATCAAAAAAACTTCATAGCAACTTCATGAAACCAACCACACCCCATGCAACTCCTTCCTCCTCCTCCCTGGCCGTCGACTTCAGTCCACCACCCCTGGCCTCCTCCGCCGTGGGCGGCTATCGCCGCCACCATCATCTCCTCCTCTCCATTGAACAAGCCTCAACCACCAACACCTCCTTCCACATCCCGCAGCCACCCCATGGCCATCAACTGCAACCCAACAGCAGCCATGGTCCTCCCCGACCCCTTCACTCTTCACTCCGGCCATGACACTACCACCTTACTCTGTCGGCCACCGTCGACAGTTCCTCCAACTTCTCCACTCTCCACCTCCATTTTTCCGGCCACCATCCCCATCAACCGAGCCGCGCCACCACTTCGCGCAGCCTCCACCCTCGTCGGGGTGCGCTGCCGCCCGACCCACGTCGAGGCGCACGTCCTCCGCCGTCGCCTGGCCGGGCCGGCCTCCGCAGCGGCGCGCAGCAGTTGAGCACAGCAGCAGCGCTGGCGTGTGTGCGCGCACGAACGGCGTGTCGCTACCGCCGCCGGCGACGAGGCCGCGTGGGAGCCCCCCACGGCCCATGAGCTCCGGCGAACCCCTGGGTCAGCCACCCTGCTCTCCGACGCGACGTATAGGCGATTTGTGCGTTTTGCACGACGTCCCGTCGTGACGCGCGCGAAATCACGTTCATTTTGGCGCTCCGTTGCAGCAACTTCGCGTGCGATTTCCCGGAGATCCGACCATTGGATCGACGATTTCTTCACTCCGTCGCAATCTCGGTATATCCACCTTCATCCCTGTCAAATTTTGTCCGTTAATTTTATCATTTGGTACATCAAAACCGGCCACCAAGTTGACCGTTTAAATTGTATTAAATTTGGACAGTTTCGCGGGGCCAACTTCGTCAGCTTGTATCTCCTCCACCGCATCTCCGTTTGGCGTGCTACCAGTTCTGTTGCGAAGCTGGTATAACCCTCTTACTACACCTTCAGTTTCGTTTTATTGTGAGCTTGTTTGATTGGTTGAATTCGACGTCAAAGTTGGCCGTCCGAATTCGTAATTTCCAACTTGTAAAATTCCATTTTTGAACACGGGACTCCAGATTTCATTTCTGACACCACCATTAGACTTGTGGTGTCGTTCTGGCATATTTTCATATAAAATTTGTTAGATTTGGAGAACATGGGCCCGGGCACTTTTTCGGTGCAAAGTGTGTCCCACATTCTGGGTCAACGGGACTTTTTGACGCCGGCTTATCGGAATCCAATTCCGGAGATACCGATGAGTTCGTATCGTCATTCTGGACTCGTTGACAGGTAGTTTGCTAAGTTTTGAGAACTTTGGCTCCGGCACGTATTTTCGTGCAAACCGGAATTCCAAGTTCTGGTTAACGGGCCAAATGGAGATCGGGTCAACGGAATCCAATTCTGGAGATACCGTTGGATTTGTATCGACATTCTGGTTGCGTGGACATATAATTTGTTATATTTTATAGACTTGTTTTCTTGCACATTTTTCGGTGCAAAACGGCTCCGACACGGACACCGTTTTGACCCAAAATTACCTTTTTGTCCTTGTGTCCAAATTGGACCGTTGGGTAGACTATCCTAGCTAATTTGACCATTCTGGACACGTTGGCGATGTTCATTTCATCGTCCGACAATATTTGTTGATAATTTCTCTAAGTTTAACCTTTTTTATAATTAATTAATAATTAATTCTTATAATGTTCGTATTTCGGGATTAGTACAACGAAACTGAGATCAGTCAATTCCAGTGATCTCATATCGCTGAAATTGACAAGTTGGATACGTGGATCACTATAATAAGATTATCAACCTTACCAATAATCTTCTTACCTCGATTTGCGTGCCGTAAGTTTCGACGTACAAATAACGAAGTACACTTTATTTTAGACTAGAATTGACCCTGTTTGACCAGAGTTGACCAGTTGACCCAAAGTCAACTGTAAGTCAACACTTGACCTAGTTTGACTAGATTATTGACCGGAGTCGACCTAGAGATGTTTTGACTTAGAAGAACCTAGAATAATATAGATGGCTAGTATAGTTTTATTTATTTCAACTTGAACACCTTGTAACCTGTGTTGCTTTAAATAGGACTCTGTGGCTTCAGTGGGACCTCCCCTTTACTTATCAGCTGTTCAAGTTATCGAGGCGAGTACATTCTCTGATCATTTCATATCCTGCTTAGAATTATTACCTGCAGTAGATTACTTTACTTGTACTGTCACGTTGGTCACACGGATTGGTACTATATGGATCTCTACATGCGATGTTATCCCCCTCAGGAGCATCGGGTACATTGTGCTTGTGCGTTTCACTTACATCATGTACTCCTGTGCTTTCATTACATGTGCACTCCTGTGAATCTTGTACTCTCATGTTCACGGAGCCTCATGTATACTATCATGTGCACCCTATATGGGCCCCCATGTGATATCCTATGCAATAACATAACCTGTTTAGATCCTTGTGTATTGATTGGGGATACGGAGGAGTGCTAGTAGTCGTGTGAACAATTCCTTGTAGTGTAGATTCCTGTGCACCTCGACATCCTGTGCAAATCTGTCATGTTCACATGTGCTACCTCGTACTCTGACTCACTAGCCACTGTTAGTTCTCTATGTATAGTAGATATTTACATTACAGTTCTCTTCCTGTTTACATATCGTATTTCTTCAGTACTCGTATCTTACTTTACTGCATGTTTTTACTTTCTAACCTGCTATGATCTGTTGAGATGTATTGTGCTCGCTCCAGTCCTGACTGGACCTGTTGATAAATTTTACAGATAGCCTGGAGGAGCCTGCTAGCCTAGAGGAGACACATTAGAGGTTGTTTAGGTAGTTATTTCTTTTGTCTGGAGTTGTATTTACTTTGTGGATTACTGTATCTTTATTTGAGTTTTGAGATGTACTCTGGGTTCATGTATCTTAGACACTTAGACTTCTATCTCCTGTACCTCTTTTGGATTTCATGTTTTATCTATTCTTATCATGCTCTACTTTAGATGTGATTGAGTTTGTATCTGCTATGTCACCCCCATTCGGGGAGTATAAACTGCTTAGCTTTATATTGTTAGATGTTGTGACCTAGGACAGCGTTCTACCGTCGACACTGCGGCGTAGGCTGGGCGTCGTTACGTTCTCGTGCCCTAACTCTAGGGTGCGGGTCGTGACACATTTTTAGTGGTAGCCCATGCAGGTCGAGACTAAAGTGTAGTGGTATTCGAACTAGAGTACCACTACAGCCTGCAGTAGGATTAGGATATATTTTGAAGGTACTCAATCACAATTAGGACCCCTTGAGAGATCCCTGGGACGACCCTGGAGAATCTTATTTAACTTCGATTTGAAAACTCTTTTCCATGATTTGTTTTATCTTTATTTTCTGTTGTTAAATTTGATTTTTATAGATTATTGTTGAATTCGAGTTTGTAATTATTGATTTTGATGGATGATTGTCGAATTTGAATTTGATTTAATGGGTTATTGTTGAATTTGAGTTGTATTATTGATTTTGATGAAAGGTTATTGAATTTTGAATCATTGATGTTAGCGGTAGCATCCGAGTTTGTATTTGATGGATTTCGTTCATTTTTGAATTTTGAAGTTCGTTGATAAATTTGAGTTGATTTTTGGATATTAATTGTTGATTTAATTTAATTTTTGGCAAGATAAAATTATATGGGCTAGGTCATCTATGTTATGGAATCTAGTCTTCTATAGTCACATTAGCCAGCATGGTGAGGACATATAGTCTGACTCTGGATGTATTTCTCGGGTGTGGGAATTTAAGGTTTTCGCAGCCAAGCTAGCGGCACCGCAAAAATGTTAAATACCACGATTCTAGAGATATGTGCATAAGTCAAGGGCTCTGTGATTATCGTAGCCTTGCTTACTAGTATAACGAGGATTTAGAGTGCCATGATTCTGGATAGACGCATATGATTATCAGATTGCACCTTGAATATTTTGAACATGTTTTCTCTACTTTTGTTTCAGTTATTCAAAAAAAAATGAATTATTAATTTGTTTGTTTTGTTTAGTTCCTAATTATTAGCTTAGGAGTAGGTTTAGTTGTTTTTATAAACCTTGTAAAACTTCTTGCTATGAGTTTTTCATAATACCATGAGTCGATGATTTTGTTAGACTTTATCTTGAATTTGATATTTAGTCTGGATTTCAAAACGATTCCTTCTTTAAACTGATAAGCAGAACAAATTTTCTCGTTATTTCTTTCTTGTTATTATTCTCGTATTAAATAATAATGATAATAAAACTGTCTTGATGTCGTCGATCACCTGCTTGCAATTTTGGTAGGAATCTAAATGTTAGTCTTAACTTAGAATTAAATTTTTATTGGAACATGAGAATATGTATGTGAATATATATATCAGATACTTGCTTAACACGTATGCATGCTACACTTGATTCGCACATATCTAGATACTATTAATATGTTGTTGATGCTAAATTTTCAAAACCACAATATTTATGGTTCCCTGCTTTTCCAGTTAAAGTCGTAATTTAAATATAAATTTCATGTTATTATTTAGGTTTACATAACTGCACATGTATGTTATACATAGAGTTTCAATTCAAAAAAAAAATTGGTTAAGTTATGTTAAAATTGTAAAATCTGAGACTTCTGTGCATGTTAACCCTTAATACTGAATTCCAAATGTTTAGTTTAAAATTACTGTTTTATTTTCTTAATATAATATTTAGAGCTGCGTACATTGTTGTAAGTAGGAATATAAATTTAAGTTTCATATTCCTACATGCTAGTTTGTGATAAACATTGAGTTGGGTTTTAATGTTCAAGTTCTCCAAAATTCTGAAAACTAGTTACATGTTAACATTTTTTATTGATTTCCATGTTTAGTTAATTTCGGATTTAACATGTAATATTAAACTGTATGTGCAGGTAAATATATTGATAGTATGTTAGGGTTTCTTTTCTATCATGTTAGGATGTGTTAGGACCATTGAGATTGTTGTGATGTTTCAAACCCTAAAATCTGAGACCGCATTATGTTCATATTTTTCCATGGGTTGAGTGTTAGCTTAGTTTTCATTTTTTTAATGTAAATGCTGAACTAAAACTGGATTTAACCTTTCAATACTAAGCTATAACCCTGTACAAGGACACACACACACACACTCTAACTTAGTATACCATGTCATGTAACCAAATCTTCCTCTCTATGTTATGATTATACCTAGATAGATATATGTAGAGTTTATACGTACATGTTATAATTTGTATAGATACATAACTAAATCTCTACCTCTTTATATAGATATAATGGTTAACCATGCATGTTATGATTAAATAAGTTGCGTATTGTAGATTGTTTAACCCATATGCCATGATTAGTATAACTTGCTAGTTATTGTTTGAAACCCGAATCCCCATATACACTTTCATGTATATTCACGTACACACACGTCTACTATCTAATCATATAAATCTGTTCACATACTCCCATACACATAATGTTAGCTTTTCCCCTCTAGTGCCCTCTATATTATATATTGTGATTGGATTTCAATGCAAGTAACTTTCAATTCTTTAACTTGTGATTTTGATTTTTTTGGAATAGTACTTTTTCAGATAATTGGTAGTTACCTTTGTTTTATTTTGATAAGTACCAGTTTTCATATAGGGTGGTAGACCGCCTTATAGTTTTGATGGTTGTTATTTCTGTATCTTTCTTTTTTTTAGCACCCTGGGTTATTTGTGTGTTTGATACCTATGACCGTTGATTAGCATGACTAGTAAACCTAGATGAGACTTCACTGTCACCGTATGCCATGACCCTGTATGCCGTTCTTTTATTTGATGGTATGTTTATTTAAGTTCTGGGACTTTGATTGTGGGGGTTTGACCTAGAGGGAGTAGGGACATTTTAATTTCGAGGACGAAATTTTTATAAGGTGGGTAGGATGTTAGCACCCTGAATTTCGGGTTGATTTTTTTTTTCATTTATTTTATTTTTTTGATTGATTGGTTTGATAAATAATTTATTTTGTTATTTTTCCTTAAGTGTACTTTCCCGTGCCATTGATATTGGAGTATCAGGGATGTTCAACTCTGGAAATCTTCTTCACGAGTTTTGGAGTGGACACGATTACCTTCATGACGGTATATGGTGTCCCACCCAAACTTGTTTCCTTGTGCCCCTCTTTCTTCGCTGAACTTCGGGTCGAATTAGACCGTTCGATCAGTAATTAATTTTTCCCACTTTTTTCCTTGATCATTTTCAGCGCGTTACCATGACATCTAAATTGGGAGCGCCAGACCAGTTATTTCCTTGAAACCAACTCCTCATTGATGATCTACTCGAGACGCTCGTCACCCATGACCTTCGTTTCCCACTCATTCATGTCATTTTGGGCTCCATTTGATTCGCACAACTTTCCCGACGCGTGACCCGATTTTATTTCATGCTACGGCGTCACATTCATTTTCTAACTTGATTTGTGGGTCCCCTGTCGACCAAAACCTGTCAGCCCCAACTATGGACATGGCCCACTTTGAGCCTACTATCCGTCCGCCACTTGTGTCCTATTTTTTGGAATCTCCATGTGCTACTTATTTGCCCATGATCATCGATTCCTAATTTTAATTCGATTTTTGCACGATGTCCAATTTCGATCCAATCCGGCTCCACCGAGTCCAGTCCAGCTCCATGATTTTCTCTATCATGACACCATCGTATTTTCTTGCCCAAAAATATCGGGTACCCTCCTACATATTTTTTTCCATAATTATTGGAGAATTCTAATTACTTAATTTCCTTTGGAATTACAACTTTCTCTCTAATTAATTTTGGCCCTTGATTCCCAAATCCATCCTACCCATTCATTCCAACTCCCCTCACATTCACAGCCAACATGTATTGGCCGGCCCTAATTTCTAGGGAAGGCACTCTCTCTCCTCCCCTTCATTAATTGTTCTCTTTCTCTCTCTCATTTCTATACTATTCCTATTACCACAACAAATACTACACCATCAAAAAAACTTAACAGCAACTTCATAAAACCAACCACACCCCATGCAACTCCTTCCTCCTCCTCCCTGGCCGTCGACTGCAGTCCACCACCCCTGGCCTCCTCCGCCATGGGCGGCTATCGCCGCCACCATCATCTCCTCCTCTCCATTGAACAAGCCTCAACCACCAACACCTCCTTCCACATCTCGCAGCCACCCCATGGCCATCAACTGCAACCCAACAGCAGCCATGGTCCTCCTCGACCCCTTCACTCTTCACTCCGGCCACGACACCACCACCTTACTCCGTCGGCCACCGTCGACAGTTCCTCCAACTTCTCCACTCTCCACCTCCATTTTTCCGGCCACCATCCTCATCAACCGAGCCGCGCCACCACTTCGCGCAGCCTCCACCCTCGTCCGGGTGTGCCGCCGCCTGACCCACGTCGATGCGTGCGTCCCCCGCCGTCGCCTGGCCGGGCCGGCCTCCGCAGCGGCGCGCAGCAGTTGCGCACAGCAGCAGCGCTGGCGTGTGTGCGCGCGCGAACGGCGTGCCACCGCCGCCGGCGACGAGGCCGCCGTAGGTGCCCCCCCACGGCCCACGAGCTCCGGCGAACCCCTGGGTCAGCCACCCTGCTCTCCGGCGCGACGTATAGGCGATTTGTGCGTTTTGCACGACGTCCCGTCGTGACGCGCGCGAAATCACGTTCATTTTGGCGCTCCGTTGCAGCAACTTCGCGCGCTATTTCTCGGAGATCCGACCGTTGGATCAGCGATTTCTTCGCTCCGTCGCAATCTCGGTATATCCACCTTCATCCCTGTCAAATTTTGTCCGTTAATTTTATCGTTTGGTACATCAAAACCGGCCACCAAGTTGACCGTTTAAATTGTATTAAATTTGGACAGTTTCGCGGGGCCAACTTCGTCAGCTTGTATCTCCTCCACCACAGCTCCGTTTGGCGTGCTACTAGTTCCGTTGCGAAGCTGGTATAACCCTCTTACTACCCCTTCAGTTTCGTTTCATTGTGAGCTTGTTTGATTGGTTGAATTCGACGCCAAAGTTGGCCGTCCGAATTCGTAATTTCCAACTTGTAAAATTCCATTTTTGAACACGGAACTCCAGATTTCATTTCTGACACCACCATTAGACTTGTGGCGTCGTTCTGCATGTTTTCATATAAAATTTGTTAGATTTGGAGAACGTGGACCCGGGCACGTTTTTCGGTGCAAAGCGGGTCCCACATTCTGGGTCAACGAGACTTTTTGACGCCGGCTCATCGGAATCCAATTCCGGAGATACCGATGAGTTCGTATCGTCATTCTGGACTCGTTGACAGGTAGTTTGCTAAGTTTTGAGAACTTTGGCTCTGGCACGCATTTCCGTGCAAACCGGAATTCCAAGTTCTGGTCAACGGGCCAAATGGAGATCGGGTCAACGGAATCCAATTCTGGAGATACCGTTGGGTTCGTATCACCATTCTGGTTGCGTGGACATATAATTTGTTATATTTTATAGACTTATTTTCTTGCATATTTTTCGGTGCAAAACGGCTCCGACATGGACACCGTTTTGACCCAAAATTACCTTTTTGCCCTTGTATCCAAATTGGACCGTTGGGTAGGCTATCCTAGCTAATTTGACCATTCTGGACACGTTGGCGATGTTCATTTTATCGTCCGACAATGTTTGTTGATAATTTCTCTAAGTTTAACCTTTTTATAATTAATTAATAATTAATTCTTATAATGTTCGTATTTCGGGATTAGTACAACGAAACTGAGATCAGTCAATTCCAGTGATCTCATATCGCTGAAATTGACAAGTTGGATACGTGGATCACTATAATAAGATTATCAACCTTATCGATAATCTTCTTACCTCGATTTGTGTGTCGTAAGTTTCGACGTACAAATAACGAAGTACACTTTATTTTAGACTAGAATTGATCCTGTTTGACCAGAGTTGACCAGTTGACCCAAAGTCAACTGTAAGTCAACACTTGACCTAGTTTGACTAGATTATTGACCGGAGTCGACCTAGAGATGTTTTGACTTAGAAGAACCTAGAATAATATAGATGGCTAGTATAGTTTTATTTATTTCAACTTGAACACCTTGTAACCTGTGTTGCTTTAAATAGGACTCTGTGGCTTCAGTGGGACCTCCCCTTTACTTATCAGCTGTTCAGGTTATCGAGGCGAGTACATTCTCTGATCATTTCATATCCTGCTTAGAATTATTACCTGCAGTAGATTACTTTACTTGTACTGTCACTTTGGTCACACGGATTGGTACTATATGGATCTCTATATGCGATATTATCCCCCTCGGGAGCATCGGGTACATTGTGCTTGTGCGTTTCACTTACATCATGTACTCCTGTGCTTTTATTACATGTGCACTCCTGTGAATCTTGTACTCTCATGTTCACGGAGCCTCATGTATACTATCATGTGCACCCTATATGGGCCCCCATGTGATATCCTGTGCAATAACATAACCTGTTTAGATCCTTGTGTATTGATTGGGGATACGGGGGAGTGCTAGTAGTCGTGTGAACAATTCCTTGTAGTGTAGATTCATGTGCACCTCGACATCCTGTGCAAATCTGTCCTGTTCACATGTGCTATCTCGTACTCTGACTCACTAGCCACTGTTAGTTCTCTATGTATAGTAGATATTTACATTACAGTTCTCTTCCTGTTTACATACCGCATTTCTTCAGTACTCGTATCTTACTTTACTGCATATTTTTACTTTCTAACCTGCTATGATCTGTTGAGATGTATTGTGCTCGCTCCAGTCCAGACTGGACCTGTTGATAAATTTTACAGATAGCCTGGAGGTGCCTGCTAGCCTAGAGGAGACACATTAGAGGTTGTTTAGGTAGTTATTTCTTTTGTCTGGAGTTGTATTTACTTTGTGGATTACTGTATCTTTATTTGAGTTTTGAGATGTACTCTGGGTTCATGTATCTTAGACACTTAGACTTCTATCTCCTGTACCTCTTTTGGATTTCATGTTTTATCTATTCTTATCATGCTCTACCTTAGATGTGATTGAGTTTGTATCTGCTATGTCACCCCATTCGGGGAGTATAAACTGCTTAGCTTTATATTGTTAGATGTTGTGACCTAGGACAGCGTTCTACCGCCGGCACTGCGACGTAGGCTGGGCATCGTTACGTTCTCGTACCCTAACTCTAGGGTGCGGGTCATGACAAAAATGCCTATGTCGTATAGTCACTCTTCGATTTAAAACCAATAATGTACCAATTGGGACTTTATTAAATTCTAGGATTAAAGTATGTTGTAGCCCTTCATATTAGCTTTCCGAAACTTCAAACGGATCGCAGTTTCGTGCCCGGAAGCTCCCGAAATCGCGAACATACCAAAACGCGTTCGTCTTTCGTACAGCTGACACTCAATTAGTTCTACAGAAAGTTCCAGAAAGAATTTGGCTTATTAAAATATATATTTGGAAAGCTAACTTCGATACGGTTCTTTAAAAAAGGGAGATTAATCGGAGTTTTAAGCTAAAAGTTATGACATTTCTAAGTTGCTTTGGTTAATAAAATATGGATGAATATTATGACGAATTTGAGTTATTTTGGACAAAAGAAACACATGTAGGCCAAGATACTTGGATACCAACATAGGTATCCAAATGAAACTCATTCTAACCATCCTAACTAAGATCAATCCACTCTTTAATCATTCTATAACTGAATTTAAATATCTATTTAAACTATTATCATACATACATACATATGGGGTGTCCTAATTTGGGATCTGTCAAGTAGGACACAAGGCATATATCTAAAATCCTCAAGAGAGCTCCAAATGGTCTCAAATTTGAATCTAAATAGGGTACATGCATGGGGGTGGATCCTATAGATTCAAAACTAACTAATATGCATAGGAAATCAATTTAGAGGGTTGGTTTTACCTATTGGGAGTGGAATCCCAATGATACTCCCAAGGACACGGCTCCGATACGAAGATCTTCCAAAAAGGACACTCCTTCTTGCACTTTGCTCCAAATCTTTGCTAGCACCCTCCCTTGGTAGTATGAGAAAGTTGGATGAAAGTTTTGGTGGAGGGATGTAAGGATTTGGAGATCAAATTAAAGAGGGAAGCTCTCTAATTTGGGGAAGAACACTTTATGAAGAAAAAAAGGCAAGATGGAATGAAATGAAAGGAAGGGAGGCTAACCTACCTATAGTGGCTGCCATTATATGAATTTGGGTTAGGTTTTAGATGTAGATGAGTGGCTAGGGCTTGTCCACCCAATTTCAAGTCTTCCTATTGGTTCAGTTAGTCCTAAGGCTTTCTTTTTTCACAAATATCCTAAGGAGTAAATATCCTACTTAGAAATATCTAGTTTTGTTAATCTTGTCATTTACTAGGTTACCCTAATCAAGACTCTAAAATCAAGGATAATCTAGATTAGGCTAAGATTCTAGGTCAAGTCTCAACTAAACAATTAGCACGTATTTAGTTAATACAATTTACAATTTCACAAAATTATCAAAATGACCAAAATATCCTTAGGCTAAAAAGTAGTAATATGACATTCTAATCACATGACTAGGCTCCCATTGTTATGGTTAGTCTCTAGGATTAGCAATTCTAGGGTTACACTAGTTAATCATCAAAATCATATTTTAATATTTAAATAGTTTTAAATTAATTAAAAATCACTAAAAATTATAACATAAGTTAAATCTTATTATTGATTAATCAAAATTATAAAAGTTTAAAATTATTCTCATTTTAGAAAAGTGGGTGTTACAAGTCTACCATCCTAAGAAGAATTTTGTCCTCGAAATTAAGATGGTCGTACTTCTTCTAGAGTCTTGTCCCCAACAATCATGGTCTCTATCACCCTCACTTTTCCAAGATAGGGGTAAAATAGTAATTTTCCATTTTTAAATATTTTGGAATTTTTTATTTCATGAATGTTAATATTTAATGATTATAGGAGTCGGGTTCGAATTTTATCTCATTCCGACTTGTTTCGGGATTCCGGAGAATTTCGACTTAAGTTGTGCTTAACACATTAATTAGCCATGGCCCACCAATCTCATTATTTAGGTCTAGGAGTTTGGTCTAATCCCACATGAGTGGTTAGACCTAATTATGATATTTATTTGGTCATTTCTAACCCCCAAACCCTAATAGCATCTAAACCTCCATAAAGAAAAGGAGAGAGGCAAACTTGTAATTATATAAGGGGACAAATATCCCCCTTATATGGCAGCCACCCCCTCCCCCTTTTCACCCATTCACACTTCAAAATTTTCCATCTTCTTCTCCAAGTGTTCTTCCAAAGAAAAAAAGAGCAATCTCTTGGAATCATCTCCAAATAAAGTTTTCCTTCCAAATATTCTTCCATAGATCTCTCCCTCTACCTCAAGTGGTGCTTCTACAAACTTTTGGGAGCAAGAGGAGTAGAGGTGTGTCCTAAACAATTCACTTTGTGTCGGAGCCGTGTCGAAGGATTTTGTATTGGGATCCATCTCCCAATAGGTACAAACTATCCTCTATTTTCATTTCTTCATCATATAGAATAGTTTTGACCAATCCCCATGGTTGCGTCCCTATTTGTGTCAAGTTTGAGTCCATTTGGTGTGTCCTAGGAAGAGTTATGATTTGTGCTTGTGTCCTAGTATTTTCTCCCAAGTTGGACACCCCAAGAATATTTAGTTTTGCCTCTAAGTGGTTTAGACACTTTAAATTTCATATTATGTATTAGTGTTATGTGTGTGTAAATATATAAATGGTATGTGGAGTATTAATTGTATATGTGTGTGTTTATATATATATATATATATATATATATATATATATATATATATATATATATATATATATATATATATATATATATATATATATATTTTATATATATATATATATATATATGTAGAGAAGAGGGGAAGAATTAGTGTGTGTCTATATATATATATATATATTGTGGAGTAATATATATGTATGTGGAGTGATATATATATAGAGTGAGAATGAGGAGAAGAATTAGAAAGGAAGAGTTAGAAGAAGGGAGAATAGAGGGGAGAATAGAGGGTGAGAAGGAGGAGGAGAAGAAGAGCAATACCAGTAGCAGTGGGGGGGACTAGGGGCTGCTGCCCCCTCTGAAAATAGCTGCTACAGCTGTAGTTTTAGCAGCAGCAGCAGCAAGTTTAACAGCAGTGGCAGCCCCCTTCACCTCCATTCAAACCCCCATAAACCCCCCTACATGTATACATATATATATATACCTATATATATACCTATATACCCTATATTAATACCCATATAACCCTCTAAAATAACCCCCCCAAAATAGTCCTATGTGTGTGTGTGTGAGTGAGTTTTGTGAGGTCTTGAGAGTGAGTGTGAGTGTTTGTGTGAGGGTGAGTGAAAGGGAAAGCTACTTGGCCTTAGTATTAGAGTGGTAAGGGTAAATACTATATAAAGGGTAAACGTGTAAATTCAAGATACGGTATGCGGGTTGTCGGTTTAACTTGAAACTTAGGTGTCTTGACAGGTACATCCTACAAATGTCATATTTGAACCAATTTTGACTCGGTTGACCCAGAGTTGACTTTTTACCCAAAAGTCAACAACGAGTCAACCCTTTGTCTAAAATAGTCCAAATCCAAACTAAAGTTGACCAGTTGACCAAAAGTCAACTGTTAGTCAACATTTGACCAGTTTGATCTAGAGTTGACCAGTTGACGAAAAGTCAACTGTAAGTCAACTCTTGACCCCGTTTGACTTGCTTTTACTTGTTTTGACTTGCTATGACTAGTATGACCTAGAGTTGACTCAGTTTGACTTAGATTGACTTGACATGACTTAGTTTGACTTAGATTGACTTGACAGGACTTAGTGTGACCTAGTTTGACCTAGATTTCATATCATACATTAGAAATCATTCATAACTTTGTTAAACCCAAATTAACATGCAATATCTCATTTTTAGGTCTCTGATTACCACTCTGAGCATTGATATACCCTACAGCTCAGGACAGCAGGCGAGTACATTCTCTGATAGTAGTTACTTGTCTTGATATCTTCTCTACCAGCTCAGTTATAGTGTTTACTTGATTGTCGACACATTGGTGCACGGACTAGTTTTGTCGGATTCCTGTCATGAGATGTCATTCCTGGATTTCTTGAGATATTGGTACTTGCTTGGTCTTGATTCTTGTACTTGTATTGACACTATTTCCTGAAGAGGACTTGATCCTCTCTTAGGGAATCCTGCGTCATGACGTGCTATGTCCGGATCCGTATACTATTCGGGGAATGGAGAATTTTATAGATAGTATGATCAATGCCCACCTTGAGTTACTACTTGTATTATAGCTATACCCTCACCTCACGATGGGTATAGCCTGACCTGTGCTACTACTTGCTCCATAGATTTCTATCCCGGCCGTGCCAAGTCTACGTACTTGTAGCCGGTCGGCTGGAAGCCTGATCTTGACCCTTATCGATCACATTATGCTATAATATTCGAGGCACATTTTACATTTATTACATCAGTCACATATTACAGTTCAGCTTACTTTTCCTGCATGATTTACCTTGACATGTTTTCCAGTTTACATATCTTGTTATACTTACATCTTGATATGTTCATCTTGTACTCTGTTATGATTGACTATGAGAGCATTTGTCATTACTATGGAATTTGTTACCAGCGTTGTACTCGTTCATTTTCTGATAGGATACCGTTATGATATATCCAGATGACATAGATGCGGACTGTTCTACCCACTATGGGTTTGGTCAGGACATAGACTGCGACCAGCTGACACCCTTGGAGCCAGTGGATGACAGTACTTCTATCTAGATCTACTAGCTAGGTTTGTCTGGACTGCGATCCAGCTTATGTTAGACTTTTACTACATATGTTATTCGGGACCTTATGTTATGTCTTCGACTCATCTATGGTTGTGACCTTGCTTTATTTTCGTATTCTATATTCACCATATCTATCTTATATTCGTGCCTATCTTTTCTAGTTGTCTTGTGATTGAGTTGAGATTATATACTTCCGTGCGGAGATGACAAGTCTTTATATATTGTGTCTAGATGTCACGTCCTGATCCCGTAGATTCCTTTCGTCCTCGCTTCGGGCTCTTTGGGACCGTTCATCCTCGCTAAGGCGTGATGCCGTGCAAGCCTAAGTTGCGCTTGCACAAGGACATGACCTGAAGCAAGACAAGATAGATAAGATTGACAATACGCAGCAGAACATATCACAGATAATTGAAGCAGCAGCGGACATATTTCAGAATACAAGCATTGAACACAATGGTAACAAGAAACAAATCTCTTTATTGATTTTATTTGAACAGATTACAAGCACTCGATTTCTCTAAAACAATATTACCTTCTCTCAGAAGTTTACAGATTACAATGATCCAGATCCCATACATTACATCCCTTTATATACAAAACCAACTCTTGCAACAGATGTCATCTCTTGGCATCTCTTCTGATTTCTGGCTCCTGAGGATGAGGCTCGGGCTATCGTTTCAGACTATCCTTCTCGATGCATAGTGCACCTGTATGCAGACAGATGGTGGGTCAGTATATCAGCATACTAGTGAATTATGAACAAAGAGGTACATTTGTCTGAAACGATCACTGTTCATTTAGTGAGAAAATGTTTCTTGTGATGTGATCTTGCTACTTTTTATCTATGTACATTTCATGCATACATAGTCCTTTTACATTCTTTTGAAAACACATCTTTGAAAAACTAATATTTCAATTCAGTTTATTTCAAGCATACAGGGACTAATCATTTCAAGCACGATGACTATTCATTTCATGTGCAGTGCGCAGCGTGTTTTATGAGTATAATCAATTTTTTGTTCAAGCAATTCCTAAGGACCATTTAAGCACGATATCATATCTTTTCTTTAGTGGAACATAGCATTTCTTTGTAACAGACTAATCTTTACAAGCAATTCATATATCAACTCAAGCAATACATATGCATCACTTTTTCAGTGATTCTTACCATAGCCGACGGTCCATCCCTGCACAAGACAAGGATTAGCATAAACACGATAAAACCAACATTTTTTCATGTTCATCTCTGTATTGATAGCTCTCAGCAGAACATTCTTGACACATGCAGACAGAATTGGCAGCTGTGACTCTTGGATTCAGCACGTCGCTAACAGGCATAACATTTTCGAGGTGTAGCATTTAGCTCATTCAACATTTTTGAGGTGTAGCATTTACCTCTTTCAACATCTCCTGAGGTGTAGCATTTACCTCAGGGTACCATTTCTATTTCCTTGTAACATGTTCAAGTCTGACTGTACATGACCAGCATTCACAACATCTTAGAGGGGCAAGCAATCATTCATTTTTCTTGGAGCCTAACAACAGTTCTATACAGATATAGCGTATCATTTTACCCTTTGAGAGCATACTAGTTCGAGGCAATAAGTAATCTCTTTTCTTTTCTTATTAGCATGGCAACAGTTCATTGATTAAAGACAACATCTCTACTTTGGCATACATGTATCCGTTCGTTTCTTATTAGCAGGCAATCATCTTCTTAGCATACAAGTTATCTCATTTCTTGTTCTTAGCATAGCAACATGTGGATTCTCTAAAAGCATACTCAATGATTTACTATCTTGTTATTAACAATAGCATTCAATCAAAAACTCATATTCTTATTAGGCGTAAGCGAATCAGCAAATAAGACTTCGTCCACTCACCCAGATCAATCGTCTTCTGTTGCAAAGCCATCAATTCGATCTTTCTGTTTATCTAGTGCCTTCGCGGAGCGGGGCACTACATAATTATCCACCAAAAAGAAGTTTCGTCCTCGAAACCTAAGGAGAAACTTACGATATCCTTAGTAGCGATAGTCCTCATCCTTCGCCATCATCAATCCATAAAATCACAATTCAGATCATATCAAGACTCTTGTTCAATAAAGCATTTCAATCTCAATCAATCAAATCGATAAAACATATGTCAGCATCATAAAAATATTTACGGACTTACTGTAGGGAACGTTCATCTCATTGATGATATCAAGCAGGCAAGAAAATTTTATTTAGGAGAACATCTTTAAATTCAATCAAATTAATTGGCCAGAGGATCGTGTTGCTCTGATACCATTCTGTCACGCCACGATCCCACAGAGTCCTTTCGTCCTCGCTTCGGGCTCTTTGGGATCGTTCGTCCTCGCTAAGGCGTGACGCCGTGCAAGCCTAACTTGCGCTTGCGCAAGGCCAAGACCTGAAGCAAGACAAGATGGACAAGATTGACAATACGCAGCGGAACGTATCACAGATAATTGAAGCAGCAGAGGGCATATTTCAGAATACAAGCATTGAACATAATGGTAACAAGAAACAAGTCTCTTTATTGATTTTATTTGAACATATTACAAGCTCTCGATTCTCTCTGATACAATATTACATTCTCTCAGAAGTTTACAGATTACAATGATCCCGTTCCCATACATTACATCCCTTTATATACAAAACCAACTCTTGCAATAGATGTCATCTCTTGGTATCTCTTCTAATTTCTGGCTCCTGAGGATGAGGCTCGGGCTATCACTTTGGACTATCCATCTCGATGCATAGTGTACCTGCATGTAGACTGATGGTGGGTCAGTATATCAGCATACTGGTGAATTGTTAACAAAGAGCTACATTTGTCTGAAACGATCACTGTTCATTTAGTGAGAAAACATTTCTTGTGATGTGATCTTGCTACTTTTTACCTATGTACATTTCATGCATACAGAGTCCTTTTACATTCTTTTGAAAACACATCTTTGAAAAACCAACATTTCAATTCAGTTCAATTCAAGCATACAGGGACTAATCATTTCAAGCACGATGACTATTCATTTCATGTGCAGTACGTAGCATATTTCATGAGTACAATCAATTCTTTGTTCAAGCAATTCCTAGGGACCATTTAGGCACGATATCATATCTTTTCTTTAGTGGAACATAGCATTTCTTTGTAACGGACTAATCTTTACAAGCAATTCATATATCAACTCAAGCAATACATATGCATCAATTTTTCAGTGATTCTTACAATAGCCAACGGTCCATCCCTGTATAAGACAAGGATTAGCATAAACACGATAAAACCAACATTTTTACCTGTTCATCTCTGTATTGATAGCTCTCAGCAGAACATTCTTGACACATGCAGACTGAGTTGGCAGCTGCGACTCTTGGATTCAGCACATCGCTAACAGGCATAACATTCCTGAGGTGTAGCATTTACCTCATTCAATATTTTCGAGGTGTAGTATTTACCTCATTCAACATTTCCGAGGTGTAGCATTTACCTCATTCAATATTTCTGAGGTGTAGCATTTACCTCTTTCAACATCTCCTGAGGGGTAGCATTTACCTTATGGTACCATTTTCATTTCCTTGTAACATGTTCAAGTCTGACTGTACATGACCAGCATTCACAACATCTTAGAGGGGCAAGCAATCATTCATTTTCCTTGGAGCGTAACAACTGTTCTATACAGATATAGCATATCATTTTACCCTTTGAGAGTATACGAGTTCGAGGCAGTAAGTAATCTCTTTTCTTATTAGCATGGCAACAGTTCATTGATTAAAGGCAACATCTCTACTTTAGCATACATGTATCTGTTCGTTTCTTATTAGCAGGTAATCATCTTCTTAGCATACAAGTTATCTCATTTCTTGTTCTTAGCATAGCAACATATGGATTCTCTAAAAGCATACTCAATAATTTACTATCTTGTTATTAACAATAGCATTCAATCAAAAACTTAGATTCTTATTAGGCGTAAGTGAATCAGTAAATGAGACTTTGTCCACTCACCCAGATCAATCATCTTCTGTTGCAAAGCAATCAATCCGATCTTTCTGTTTATCTAGTGCTTTTGCGGAGCGGGACACTACACTAGATGCTATACTTTCTATGAGACCTATACAGCGTTCTACCGCCGATTCTGTGCCGTAGGCTGGACGTAACCGCTTCTCGTGCCCCTAATCAGGATGCGGGTCGTGACACATTTTTGTGGTGGCCCATGTAGGTCTTCGAGTTAGAGTCACAACTAGTACGATTTTCGTAGTGGTGCTCGACTTAGAGTGCAGCTACGAGCCTACTATTAGAAATTTGGTCTTAGTTATTACTACTAGAATTTCTCAATCATACCTAGGAAAATTTCTGATCTTTCGATTATCATGATGACTCTCCTTGTATTAAAATTAACTGTCCTTCTTTGATAATATCTTCTCATTTGCCATATTGATCTCTTTGTTTCAATTCATCTCCAGGATGACGAAGACGTACCCGCAGGCCACAGGATCGAGTAGGTTGTACGAGAGATCTGACCAGGCTGAGGAGGAAGTTCAGGAGACTGTCCCCATTGTTTCCACTATCTTGGAGGCCGTAGCAGTTGCACAGGGAGGTCTACCACCTCCACCCCAGAGGGTTTTGGTCGTTGTTCCAGAGATACTGTCGCCACCACCTCCGATACCGACGGATACACACCATATGTTCCTTCTCCTTCAGCAGATGATGGAGACTCAGTGAGCCCAGGCAGAGGTGTCGTAGCGCCAGACGGAGGCATCACACCGCCAGACTGAGATGCTGAGGCAAAGCATGGAGAACCTGCATCAGCTTGCACTGGCAGCCGTGGAAAGAGTGGCACCTGGTATGATGCAGGGCCCTATCGGCCAGCAGCCGTACCAGAAGCAGTCTAGGCTAGGGACAGTATTAGATTTTAGGAAGATGAGCGCCAGGGACTTCACATGCACGGAGGGCATCCTCTATGCAGACGATTGGCTAGAGGACATGTAGCAAAGTATGGAGCTGGCAGAGCTTCCGAGAGGACTTTGGGTTTCAGCCGCAGCCAGTCGATTCTTTGACATTGCGCTGACATCGTACCGTACGGATCCTCATGCGTCGGTGAGAGGGCTGTCATGGGAGAACTTTCGGAGGCTTTTCAAGGAGAATTTCTTCTCGGACGTGGCCCTCACAGCGTTGGAGGGCCAATTTGTGGGTCTAGTGCAGGGGAACTCGTCGGTGGACGAGTATGCAGCAGAGTTCTTCCGCCTTAGCAGGTTCGCGCCCGATTTGATCCAGAATGAGGGGCAGAAGGCTCGTAAGTTCCGTAGGGGACTTATTCATGCAGTGCACACCCGTACCTCGGGTTACCGTGATGCGATATTCGATCAGATATTGATGGATGCACAGATTGCAGAAGAGGACTTCGGCCTCAAGCCGAAGAGGAGCGGTGATACCATGGAGGTAAGTTCCAGTGCGGGATCGGCCAAGCGCCCCCACATTCAGCATCAGCAGAGGCCATTTCAGCAGCAGCATCAGCACCAGTACGTGCCCATCAGCAGCAGGGTCAGGGCCAGAGGCAGACCCAGCAGTGTGCTTTCTGTGGAAAGACGGGGCACAACAGAGACGTATGCAGGAGGAGGTTAGGCGCTTGCCTATTTTACGGAGGGACCGACCACCAGCTGAAGGGCTGCCCTGTTTGAGAAGCCAAGGGAGGCCAGGACAGGGTACTGACGGGACCGACAGTTCAGCCGAAGGGTCAGCCATTCCAGACACAGCAGCAGAAGTTTGTCAACATCAGAGGCACCCCAGGGCAGAGCCTTTGCACTAGCAGTAAAGGAGTTTGAGCCCGAGTCAGATGTTGTGGCAGGTCATGTTCTCTTTGATTCCTTTCCTGCTTTCACCTTGTTTGATTCTGGTGCCACGCACAGTTTTGTGTCTGTTTTTTTTGCTCTTAGACACACATTATTGCTAAATTTTTGGGTAGGCCTTGCAAGTTTATGACCGAAGGAGGCATTATCCTGGTTAATAATATTTGTAAGAGGCGGAGAGTTACCCTGGGAGGCCGGGACTTTAGTGCGTGTCTGCTTGTAATGCCCCTTCTGAGGTACGATATGGTACTCAGTATGGATTGGTTAAGCAGGCACCATGCTAGTATAGATTGTAGAGGAGGTAGAGTTCTTTTTAGGCCGCTGGGAGAGCCAGAGATCGAGTTTGCTCGAGGAGCAGCGGAGCCGGAGGCTGGATTCTGTGGAGCTTTGTTGGCGGGGCAGGACTTGCCACATCCGTTGATAGCTGAGTTCTCGGATGTCTTTCTCGAGAAGTTACCGGGGATACCGCCAGACAGGGATATTGAGTTCTCTAGAGAATTGGTGCCGGGCGCCGAGCCTATTTCACAGCACGTCTATAGGGTCAACAACAGCGAGTTGATAGAGATGAAGAAGCATGTCGATGAACTGCAGGACAAGGTGTTTATCAGATCCAGTTTTTTGTCGTGGGGAGCGCTAGTCCTGTTTATGCCGAAGAAGGACGGTACGACCCGCATGTGTATTAATTACCGGGTACTCAACAATCTCACTATCAAGAATAGATACCCTTTGCCGAGGATCGACGATTTATTCGATCAGCTGAGTGGGGCAAAGGTATTTTTGAAGATAGACTTGAGGTCCGGGTATCACCAGCTGAAGGTGAGACGGGATGACATTCCAAAGATGTCATTTCAGACTCGGTACGGCCAGTACGAGTTTACAGTGATGCCATTTAGGTTGACCAATGCTCCAGCGGTGTTCATGAACTTGATAAACAAGGTATTCCATCAGTACCTTGACAAGTTCGTGGTAGTCTTCATAGATGATATCTTGATCTATTCGAAGACGCAGGTGGAGCATGAGGAGCATTTGAGAGTTGTGTTAGAGACTCTGAGGAGGGAACAGCTCTACGAAAAGCTTTCAAAGTGCGAGTTCTTCTTGGACCTGGTCGAGTTCTTAGGTCATGTTGTGACCGAGCACGGGATCTCAGTGGACCAGAAGAAGATTTTAGCAGTTGAGTCTTAGTCTACGCCCAGTTCAGTTGTCGAGGTTCGGAGCTTTCTGGATTTGGCTGGCTATTATCGGAAGTTCGTCCAGGACTTCTTGCGGATTGTAGAGTCGATGACTAGACTCACCAGGAAGGACGTGGAGTTCGTCTGGACTGATGAGTGTCAAGCTGCATTCAATGAGCTGAAGAAGAGGTTGATCTCAGCTCCGATCTTGACTTTGCCATCTGGGTCAGGTGGTTTCTCGATCTACAGCGATGCTTCAGGGAAGGGCTTGGGTTGTGTTCTTCAGCAGCACGGAAAGGTAATTGCTTATGCATCTAGGAAGTTACGTCCTCATGAGAAGAACTATCCTACTTATGATCTGGAGTTGGCTGCGGTTATTTTTGCTTTGAAGTTATGGAAGCATTACCTATACGAAGAGCGAGTTAAGATCTTCACAGATCACAAGAGCTTGAAGTACGTGTTCACTCAGAAGGAGCGAAACATGCGACAGAGGCGGTGGTTAGAGCTGATGATGGACTTTGATATCTCACTGCAGTACCATCCGGGAAAACCAATGTAGTTGCAGATGCCTTGAGCATGCATCCAGTAGCTATGTTCTTGACGACAGATCGTCATCTTTTGGCCGACCTAGATAGTTTGGGTATCGAGGTCATCATTCCGGACATAGAGATCCAGATGTGGGGTTTGCAGATTCAGTCTGAGCTGATGGATAGACTCAGGCCAGCGCAGTATGATGATATTGCCCTGAGGAGCATCTGGGAGCAGGTGCGGACGGGTTTGCTCGACGATTTCTCTTTAGCCGAAGATGGGTCGTTGCGGCACGGTACTAGGCTGTGCGTTCTGTATGGAGAGCTTCGGGAGGAGGTTCTTCAGGAGGCGCATCGCTCTTAGTATTTTATGCATCCTGGAGCCAACAAGATGTATAGGGACCTGAAAGAGCACGTGTGGTGGTATGGCATGAAGTGCGAGGTAGCTCAGTTTGTATCGCGTCGCCTTGTGTGTCAGCAGGTTAAGGCCGAGAGACAGAGACAAGGTGGAATACTACAGCCGCTACCCATTCCCGAGTAGAAATGGGAGCATATCACCATGGACTTTGTATCTGGACTTCCACGATCGCCAGGAGGAAAAGACACGGTTTGGGTCATCGGTGATAGATTGACCAAATCGGCCCACTTTTTGCCTTTCAAAGTGGGTTTGTCTACGGAGAGGCTGGCAGAACTGTACGTTCGTCAGATCGTGAGTTTGTACAGAGTTCCGATGAGCATAGTCTCTGATCGGAATAACCGTTTCACTTCCCACTTTTTGAGGAGTTTGCATACTAGCTTGGGCACCAAGCTCAAGTTAAGTACCGTTTATCATCCCCAGACAGACGGGCAGTCAGAGAGGACCATTCAGACGCTGGAGGATATGCTTAGCACATGTGTGTTAGATTCGGGGGTTCTTGGGAGGACCATCTTCACCTGGTAGAGTTTGCTTACAACAGCAGCTACCAGGCCAGTATAGAGATATCGCCATTCGAGGCTCTATATGGACGGAGATGTCGTACTCCTTTGTCTTAGGACGATGTCGGCGAGAGGGCGCTTCTTGGGCCGGAGATGGTTGTGGTTGCGACTGAGAAGGTCAGGTTGATTAGTAGACAGACTTCGGGTGGCTCAGGATAGGCAGCGACATTAGGCCGATAGTCACCGGAGACTGTTAGAGTTCGAGGTTAGTTTCAGTTTCCTATCGTGCTTGTTTGTGATTGTTTGTTTATTTATGTGCTGAGTTTTGTCTTATGTCTAGGCTGGTGACATGGTATTTCTGAGGATATCCCTGACACGTGGCACGATTCGCTTTGGCAGAGGTGGAAAGCATAGTCCATGCCACATCGGACCTTTTACCATCATAAAGAGGATTGGTGCAGTAGCCTACCGACTGGACTCGCCGCCTACGCTCGAGGGAGTGCACAACGTGTTCCATGTATCTCAGCTGAGGCGGTACGTGGCAGATCCTAGCCATGTATTGGACCATTCAGCGATACAGGTGGGACCTACTCTCAGCTATCCAGAACAGCCAGTGGAGATTCTGGATCGCAGGAAGAAGGTGCTCCGGAATCGGGTCATACCCTTGGTTCGTGTTGCATGGAGACATCACTCTCCAGGTGAGTCTACCCGGGAGAGGGAGGACGACATACAGGAGCGCTTTCCTTATCTTTTCGAGCCCTGAGGTATAAGTCCATTTCTTTTTACTTTCTGCTTGTGATTCCTGTGTTGTTGTCTTCAATTTCGAGGACAGAATTTTTTAAGGTGGATAGACTTGTCACCCTCACTTTTCCAAGATAGGAGTAAAATGGTAATTTTCCATTTTAAAATATTTTGGGATTTTTTTTATTTCATTAATGTTAATATTTAATGATTATAGGAGTCGGGTTCGAATTTTATCTCATTCCGACTTGTTTCGGGATTCCGGGGAATTTTGACTTAAGTTGTGCTTAACACATTAATTAGCCTTGGCCCACCAATCTCATCATTTAGGTCTAGAAGTTTGGTCTAATCCCACATGAGTGGTTAGACCTAATTATGATATTTATTTGGTCATTTCTAACCCCCAAACCCTAATAGCATCTTAACCTCCATAAAGAAAAGGAGAGGGGCAAACTTGTAATTATACATGGGGACAAATATCTCCTTATATGGTAGCCACCCCCTCCCCCTTTTCACCCATTCACACTTCAAAATTTTCCATCTTCTTCTCCAAGTGTTCTTCCAAAGAAAAGAAGAGCAATCTCTTGGAATCATCTGCAAATAAATTTTTCTTCCAAATATTCTTCCATAGATCTCTCCCTCTACCTCAAGTGGTGCTTCTACAAACTTTCGTGAGCAAGAGGAGTAGAGGTGTGTCCTAAATAATTCACTTTGTGTCGGAGCCGTGTTGGAGGATTTTGTATTGGCATCTATCTCCCAATAGGTACAAACTATCCTCTATTTTTATTTCTTCATCATACAGAATAGTTTTGACCAAGTAGGATTGATCCCATGGTTGTGTCCCTATTTGTGTCAAGTTTGAGTCCATTTGGTGTGTCCTAGGAAGAGTTATGATTTGTGCTTATGTCCTAGTGTTTTCCCCCAAGTTGGACACCCCAAGAATATTTAGTTTTGTCTCTAAGTGGTTTAGACACTTTAAATTTTATATTTTGTATTAGTGTTATGTGTGTATAAATATATAAACGGTATGTGGAGTATTAATTGTATATGTGTGTGTGTTTATATATATATATATATATATATATATATATATATATATATATATATATATATATATATATATATATATATATATGTAGAGAAGAGGGGAAGAATTAGTGTGTGTGTCTTTATATATATTGTGGAGTGATATATATGTATGTGGAGTGACATATATATATAGAGTGAGAATGAGGAGAAGAATTAGAGAGGAAGAGTTAGAATAAGGGAGAATAGAGGGTGAGAAGGAGGAGGAGAAGAAGAGCAATAGCAGCAGTAGTAGGGGGGACTAGGGGCTGCTGCCCCCCTCTGAAAACTGCTGCTGTAGCAGCAGTTTTAGCAGCAGCAGCAGCAGGTTTAGCAGCAGTGGCAGCCCCCTTCACCCCCCTTTAAACCCCCATAAACCCCCCTACATGTATACATATATATACCTATATACCCTATATTAATACCCATATAACCCTCTAAAATAACCCCTGTTTGCAAAAACAAAAGTATAGAACTTTATTGATACAAACTGTAATAAAGATTACAAGAATTCTGGGAAAATTACAACTGTAGGAATCCAATCTCGGTGACGATTGCTTTATCCCTTGGACGATGTGAACTTTTGAAGACGAAGCCTCTGAAGTTGAAAACAACTCAGAAAACTGAAGGCGAAAGCCTCGGAAGTTGAAGACAAAAGTCTCGGAAGAATGCAGCAGCACTTTAGCAAGAACTCCTGAACTCTCTAATTTCTGATTTCTGATCTTGATCCCCCTTGAAATGAAGACTTGAAACTCTATTTATAGAGTTCTAGAAATAACTAATTTTCAGTTATTTTGGACTGTGCAGGATGATTTGCGCAGCATTGGTTTGCGTAACATTGATTTGCGCAGATAGTTACTGGATCGTGGGCCGACTATCATGGACACATGGCATGATTTGCGCATGATCGTGCATGAACAGTTGCCACGTAATGAACAATCGATGGCATGAATGCCACGTGTAACTTAACAGTTATATTTGATAAAGTGCGCAGAGTTGAATTGCGCATACATGATTTGCGCAGACTCAAACTGCGCAGCATTGGTTTGCGCTGCCAGCTGTCAGCCGCCCTCGAGCACTGTGCGGTGCAAGAAACGAACAGACTCCTTGTTATTCGCGCTGTCAGTTGTCAGAAAAGATTTGATTTGATTTAGTAATGATGACTTCTGCCACGTCAACTTGCGCAATCGGTTGTGTGCGCAAAGCAGTGTGCGCAATCGGATTGCTGCACAATCTGTTGTCTGCGCAATTCATCAAAATGATGGGTTTCTTGATTTCTTGACTTTGTTGATTGATGCAACTTGATTTTTTAGGACCTACAAGACCCCCTTCAAAGTTTTCGAAAGTTGATTTGATTCAAAATTTCGAAATACTTTGAATTGTTGCATTTTTGAATCAAGTTGCGCATGATGATGAGCTGTCTGCGCAAAGCGAAATGCCCCCAATTTCAGGCGCAATCCATGGCAGCCGTTTCGTATTTCGAAAGCTATAAATAGCCTCTTTTCACTTTCATTTTTACTTTGCATCCATTGATCTTTTGAGAGAAATTCCCCCGAACCCTTGCTGTCCTCCTTCTTCGACAAACAATGGCCCCCCGACGATCCTCCACCGCCGCCGCCGCCGCGAAAGGCAAAGCTCCGGCCGAGTCTTCATCCAGGACTGCGCGACGAGCCTCTCGTCACGAAGCTGCGCTGCCCGCTCTGAGAGGTTGTTTAACCGATCGAAAACCCTTTTTAGGGTGTTTTGACTTCCTTTGATCTTCGAAACTCATTTCTTTTTAGAGATGAGTTCATCTTGCGCCATCCTTTTTAGGATTTTTGGTTGCATAAATAGTCAATCTTCATTTTTATGAAAACTGTAATCCTGCACAATCTATCGAATTGCGCTGACAGAAAGTCAACGCAATCAATTGATTTGCGCTGAATGTCAGCGCAATCGATTGGTTTGCGCACCCTATTATGATGCGCAAACTAATCTTGCGCAATCCATGTTAGCGCAATCTGAGGATTGTGTACTCTTCTGTTTTGCTTGTCTGAAAAAATAGAGTTTTTTGATTTGTACTGATCTTTATCTGTCTTTGATGCAGTTGAAACCAATGAAGATCCAAACTATGAACATTTTGTGGGAACTTTGTCTGAATCTGAATATAAAGAAGATTTGTCTCACGTCCATTATCCTCAATACGATCTGCCGACTTCTCGTCAGGCAATATTGATTTCTCAGGACAACGAAACTTTAATGTGTCTGATGAATGGACAGCCTCTGGAATCAGCAGATGCTGTTATCCACAAGAAACCCTTATTCTTGTTTGGTGATGCCTTTGAAAAAGTCTCCCAGCCTAGGCCAATGATGGAGGAGATGATAGTCCACCGGGAAGACAGATCATTCTTCATTCCTAAAATTGCTCGATGCCTTCCTTTGTCACGGTACGCTCATGCGAGCTACCCACGGAAAATGGATTGGAACATCACCCTTCTCCAGGATGCTCGTGCAGGGAAGATTTTTGTAAAGAAGGTTAACGGGAAAGATATGTTTTACAGCTCTTCTGACAGATACAGTGTTATGTTGAGAGGTTTGAGACCCAGCTGCATCCCACCGAAAAACTCATCTATGCTGATGCCCGTCAGAACCCCTATATTCGCAAATGAATTTGCGAAGGAAGAAGGAAGATACCCTGAACAGGATATCAGGATGACTGGATTAGTGAATCCAGATTACAAACGATGGAATTGCATTGCAAATTGGGTTCTGACAACCTTCCAAGATAAACTTCAACAAATTAACCTGTTTCAAGCAGTGCATGCCACTGTATACGGGTTTGCTCCTAACCCTCAAATATTTTTGGCCTTGGCTGAGCGATACAATTACAGAACAGGAACCTTCATGACCCCGGGTGGAGAGATGGGGTTTGCACTCCACGAGATGAAATATATCTCATACTTGCCCATGGCGGATGCTCCATATGAGGAGTTTGTTCCCACAAATGACGAGTTAGAGAAACTCAGAAAAGAAAATGCAGAAATGGTAGCAGTGTTTGAAGAACTGCTATGCCATTACAAAATTTGCTCTTTGTACTATAAGAGTGCTACGGCCAACACTTGCTATTCTTCGAAGTGGTTGCCATATTTATTCTTAAATCATATTGAAGAGAAGAAAACCAAGGAAAATGACAAATGTTACCCTCATTTTTTCAAACCCCTGATTAACACGGAAGTCATGAAGATGATGGAAGAAAGTAAACATTATGATAAGGAAATGAAGGATGATTATCAATGTCCACCTTTAAAGAAAGGTGACATTTTGGAAAGTTTTTTGAGAATGGGTTACAGACCCATGTCCAAAGAAGCCCAGTTAGCAGGGTTTCTGACACACTGGCTCAGACGATTCGTGGTCCCAGGATCTAGTGCAGTGGACCGTTTTCATCGTGGTGTACTTTTTGCTGCCGTCAAGCTAGTCTTCGGTTATAAGGTTGACTTGTTATCGGCAATGACCTGCAGATTGAATGCGAGTCTTCGCTTGTATGTTGACTCGATGCTAAAGGCAAAGGGAGAGAAAGAATTCCCCCGTCTCGAAATGCCGTACACTTATCTCTTTGGATGGTTACTCCTCCACTATCCAACTTTAATGGACCCTGGTATGGGACCAGTAGATGGTAGCTTCTTGCGCAGATATTCTCAGGGTAAATGGAAGTACACCTCTCTGAGTGAGTGCAGATTTGTTTTAAATTTGAACAGAGGATGGAACTTCTGTTGCGCCCCTCTCCCGGCCGGTCATGACCAAATGCCACCCAACATGGTAGATTCAAAACTGCAGCCCTTAAACCGTGTGGCCTTTGAATGGTTGAAGACAATTCGACCATCTCATTTAGTATACCGCTTTGAAGAAGAATGCTTTTTGGAACCATACCTCCCTAGCCGTTTTGCTAGACAATTTGGGTATGATCAGTTCCACGTAGGGAACGCAATCACCTGTCTTCAGGGCAAGGGCTTCTTGATTGACGGGGCCCGAGCTTGGGCCTACTACAATGCCCGTGACACAAAGGCTACCTTCTCTATGCCACCAAAGAGCACTCCTCAAGGGCCTCGGATGCTCTTTACATACTCGGTATTCTACACATCTACAAATACTTTTGCCGAGAACTTTAACCTCGCCGATAGTTTTGCTTCTGCGATAAGATTGAGGAAAGGGAGGATAGCTTTATCAATCCCTGCCAATGATGAGGCAAACGAACCGGCGGATGAACCCTTAGAAACTTCAAGAGAAATGATGTTCCAACAAGAGATAAACGCAGCAATGTGGATCTCTCTAAGAGTGGGAAAGTCTCCTGCCAAGAAAAGAAGAAGAGAGGAGCCTCCTGCTCCTGCAGCAAAGAAGAAATTGGTCTTGGAGCATTCTTCTGATAAAGTGACTACAAGATCCCAATCTCGGCAGCTAGCCGAGACAACTCAGGAAGTTGCTACAACACCAACTTCTGTACATAAGCAAATAGCACCAATAAATGTAGAGAGTCCCGATAGACCTCTACACAGAAAGAAGAAGAAGTTGGTTACCAGAAGAAATTTAGAAGCCTCTTCTTCCAAACAACTCCTGACTTCAGTAGATGCTGCAGCAGGATTTATAATGCCATCTCCCACCCCTGTTTCTGAATCAGGGAGTAAAACCCTTGAAGAAACTGAACAGAGGGGAGATCTTGACCCCAGAACTGAAGTTGAAACATTCAGAGAAAACATCATTAAAGATGAGCAAAATATTACACAACCTCTTTCACCCGTCGCAGAAACAACTCAGCTTCCTCCTACTCCTAAGACTCTTCGTGAAGAAGAAGAGCATGAAATGATAGCAGCTTTGGCCGATTGTTATAGCTTACAGGAGGATCTAACCGCAACTGATAGTGGGAATGCAGCCCAAGAAGAAGAAGAAGATAAGGAAGAAGAAAGCTCTTCATCTGGAAATGTTGATGAGTATATACAGAATCCTGAAGGGGACAACGAAGAACACATATCTCTTGATACCGCCGATGATGCTTCTGATCCTAAAAAGGATATTGAAGTAGAGGCGTCCGTAGAAAAGGTTGTTAACCCAGATGAAGACGTCGAGATAGAAATATCTCCTGAAGAAGCGGCTGGTGAAGATGTTCAGCAAGAAAATCCCGCCACCGAACCCCAAGGTATATAAAACGAGATTTAACAATCTTCTTTCGTTAAAATAGATTGATATCTAATATCTTCATTTGTAGTTCTTGCAGATCTTGATACTCTACCAACGCCTCCGATGGACCTGGCAATGGTGCCTATTCCGACGGTGGTTGTTAGTAGTAGCCATCACTTATCTTGCGGCTCTGAAGCGGGCAGCAGCCAAGCTGTCGCAATTGAAGCTACTTCCGTTCAACGGGAGTCTATTCCAGCAGGAGATGCAGTTGTTGATAGATCAAATCAAGGTAAGACTGTTTTTATTTGATCTTTTTATTTATTGGCAAATTAGTAAAATAATAATTTTACTTTTTGCAGAAGAACAAGCAGGAGGAGCAACCAGCTCTACTTTGGCTCCTTTATTTAAAGAGCCCATCATTCAGCAGCAAAGGTTTGAGCAACCGAATACTCCATCCTCAACAGGGGTAGCTTCGACTCCTGGAACCATAGCCATCAATCAGCAAGTTGTCCAATCTTTTACCAGATGTTTCTTTGAGTCATTGGGATCTCTTGTTCGTAAAATGATAGAGAAGGAAGGAGCTAACTTCATTATGGTTAGGGACCCCACTTCTTTCCTGATAAAAGCCATAAGAGGCCAAGGAGACGAAGCCCAAGCCGTTCTTCTTGAACATATATTAGATGAGTTGGAAGTATCCATAAGGAAATATAAAGAGCTCAAGAAGAAGAATATAGACTCTCTGGTGCAAGCTGAATATGAACGACTAGCCCAAGAAGCTGATATGGAAAGGATAAACCTTCAGAACCTTTTAGAAGCTCATTCTGCAAAGTCAGCTGAATTCAACTCAAAGATAGAATCAGTTACTTTGGCAGTTGAGAACAAAAGACAGAGGCTTGCTGAATTGAAAGCGGAAATTATTCGCCTTCAGAAGGAATTTGAAGAAGAAACTGCCAATCAACAATTTATGATTGAACAACTCAATACCCTAATTCAGGAGAAAAATGAGTATGATGAGACTCATAGTGCTGAAATTACCCGTAGGACAGTAGATATGCCTATCTTTGATGAAGAAAATGGGATGGAGGAAGCAAGAATGAGAGTAACAACTAGTCACGAAGAAGAGCTGCAGACATTGAAGCAGCAAATCGACAATTTAATTATTCCTCCTTCTTGATTAGAACTTTTTTTTTTGTATCTTTGCTTTTGCTGCTATGGAAACATTTTTTGTAATGTCTCATATTTCCATAAATAAAAGACATTTTTTTGTTGTGGCTCCATTATTTATTGCATATCTTATTAGATATAAATAATAGAGATAGAAAATATATTCAAAGGTGCAAGACATGATATATTTTTTTTTGATATTTTTGTAGAAAATAATTATATTCATTATATCTGCTCAGAGGTAATATGGACATGGCAGAATATATTGAATATTATTACTTCGACTTGACAACTTAGTCGAAAACAACCAGTTGCTGATATAGATAATGAACGATGATGAACCGTCAATGTTTGTGAAATGAATGAACGGGAAGACCGTCAAATGATGAATGACAATGAACGGGTGAACCGTCAAGTGGTGATGAATGGGTAAGCCATTAAATGGAAATGAATGGATAAACCATCAGGTGAAATGAACGGATGAACCGTCAGGTGATAGTAATGAACGGATGAACCGTCGGTTGAATATGATAAATGAACGGATGAACCCGTCAAATGAATATGATAAATAAACGGATGAACCGTCGGGTATTAATGAACGGATGAACCGTCTGATGAATGTGATAAATGAACGGATGAACCGTCAGGCATTAATGAACGGATGAACCGTCTGATGAATGTGATAAATGAACGGATGAACCGTCACTTCGTTATTTGAAGAACTTCTGTCTATAAATATAGCAGAAATCTGACAGGAATGAACACTTCTGCTTTTCAACATAAAAATGTCGTCCGGAGAAGCATCTAAGAAGGCCGAGATCGCCCCGAAGGTTGAGAAGAGCACTGAAGAGCGCCCTGTCGATCCAATCCAGCCGAAGGAGGCAGAAGCGGGCGAAGGTCCGTCTGCGCCCCAGCCGCCACGGGATATCTTGGACTTCCTGCTCGAACCAGGAAGGACTGAAGAAGAAGAAGCCATGAGGATGGCCGCCTGCAAATTCCTCGTGGGTTCCAGCAAGGAGGTTTTTAGCTCTTTTGCTGATCATGTCTTCGAAAAGGACGGCAGTGGCCCTCGTCCCAATGTAAAGAAAGATGATAATGACCTTTAATATTACGTACTATCATTTAATGAAATAAAATTTGCATTTTATTTATGAACTTGATCCTGTTTGACGATTTTACAAGCATTTACATTTATACAAAATACTTCTTAAGAAATTTGCCATTGATAGGCATCATGGCAATTCGACCATCAAGCTCTGAAAGTTGATAAGCTCCATTTGAGAAGACTTTGCTTACAACATAGGGACCTTCCCATTTCGCATCGAATTTCCCTTTGCTCATATGAGTCATAGTCATAGGACGTCTGACTGCTAGAACAAGTTCTCCTTGTTGAAATGCTCTGACTTTAACTTTGCGATTGAAAGTCTTTGAGATGCGGGCTTGATATAGCTCAATATGCTGTTGAGCCATTAATCGCTTCTCATCCAACGCTTCTAACTCTTGAAGCCGAAGAAGATCATTATTTTCTGTGGTAAGCTCATTGGCAATAGCGATCCTTAAAGAAGGAATTTGCAGCTCTAAAGGAAGAACAGCTTCACAACCATACACCAAAGAGAAAGGTGTAAAGCCTGTGGGATTGCGGACTGTAGTTCTATAAGCCCAAAGACATTCGCCAAGTTTCTCGCTCCAGTTCTGTTTGTTAGTAGATACAAACTTCTTGAGGAGTTTAATGATGGTTTTGTTAAAAGCTTCAGCTAAACCATTAGCAGCAGGATTGTATGCTGTCGAAGCGACATTATTAATCCGGTGATCATCACAGAATCTAGTGAACTTCTGACTGATGAACTGAGGTCCATTGTCATGGATGATTCTTCGGGGTACACCAAATCTATATATGACGTGGTGTTTAACGAAGTTGATGACATTGCTAGTCTTAACCTCAGTCAGTGGTATAGCTTCAGCCCACTTGGAGAAGTAATCAGTTATTGCCAATATGAACCGATGTCCTCTAGAAGAAGGAGGGTTAATAGGCCCTATGATGTCCATACCCCAAGCTTCAAAAGGCCAGGAAGCAGCCGTCGGGTGTAAGAATTCTGATGGTTGATGAATGAAGTCTGCATGGATTTGACAAGCTCGACATTTCTTTGCATACTCTATGGCATCCGATACCATAGAGGGCCAGTAGTAACCCATACGTCTAATACGATCTTGTAGCTTAGGACCAGGTTGATGTGCTCCACATACACCGTTATGAGCTTCACGTAGTACTTGTTTAGCTTCATCACCAGCGAGACAGCGTAAAAGAAGACCGTCATAAGTTCGCCGATAGAGTGTCTTGGTAGTTTGATTATAATAGAATCGGAGAGATCATCGACGAACACTTGTAGCCTCCTTAGGATCTTCGGGAAGTATGTCATGTACCACGAAGTCGATAAAAGGAGTTCTCCAGTCATCATCGATAACATTAACTTCAGCAAAATTGCTGAATTCAATATTACGATTATTTTCAATACAGAACAGTTCTCGGTTGGAGATAACTACCACCTGCTGTCTTTTAATAGGGATAGCTAAGACAGCTGCAAGATTGGCTAAAGCGTCTGCTTCAGTGTTGTAAGCTCACCGCACATAGTCAATGAAGAAATCTTTGAATGATATAGCTAAATTGATTGCCGCTTCATGATAAGACACTAAGTCTTGATGACGAACTTCATAGGTTCCTCTAACCTGATTAACAACCAGTTTAGAATCACCGTATACTTCAAGATATTCAACATTCAGTTGTTTAGCTAACTGAAGGCCAATAAGTAGAGCATTATACTCTGCTACATTATTAGAACAAGGTTCATCTAGAGAGTAGGCTCTTTGGATAGTTGATCCATCTGGAGAAACGAGGACCACTCCAACACCTGCCACAACAGCACCATTTGGTCCGATCCTTGATGCACCGTCGAAGAATAAACGCCAGGTTGGAAATTCTTCAGAAATCATATTAACTTCCAATGTTTCATCTGGAATTTCGTCATAGAGCTTAGATGTCTCAGGTACAGGATGAGCCGCTAAAAAGTCCGCCAGCGCTTGACCTTTGACAGACTTCTGTGGAACATACACCATGTCATATTGAGCTAGCAGGATTGCCCATGTAGCCAACCGAGAATTAAGTGTACTTGGTTTCTTCATAAGTACCCGAAGAGGGTTAACTCGAGATATAACATGAATAGTTTGACCAATGATATAATGCCTCGTCTTTTGTACAGCAAACATGAGAGCCAAACATTCTTTTTCAACTGGACTATAACGGTGTTCAGCACCAATTATAGTACGACTAAGATAATAAATGGCCTGTTCGTGACCTTCTTTGTTCTTTTGGGCAAGTAAGGCACCCAATGAATGATCCATAGCACGGATATACATTAAGAACGGAATACCAGAAATAGGTGGCACCAAGACTAGTGGGTTCATGAGATATCGCTTGATATCATCGAATGCTTGTTGACATTCTTCAGTCCAAACGAAAGATACACCTTTCTTCATTAGTTGAGTGAATGGTCTGCAACGTCCAGACAAGTTCGAAATGAATCGCCTGATGTATGCAAGTCGACCTTGGAATCCTCGTAGCTCTTTTAAGTTGCGTGGAGGACGCATCTCTTGAATGGCTTTGATCTTCTCGGGATCTACGTGTATACCCTTAGAGGTAATGACGAAGCCGAGAAATTTGCCACTAGAGACACCCAAGAACGACTTGGTGGGATTCATTTTGAGTTGATGTTGGCGCATGAGATTGAAGATAGTTCTCAGGTCTTGGAGGTGATCTTCCTTTAGACGACTTTTGACAGCAATATCGTCAACATAGCATTCAACAGTTTTGCGAAGATGATCTTTGAAGATAGTACTCATAGCCCGTTGGTAGGTTGTACCAGCGTTCTTAAGACCAAATGGCATCACCGTATAGCAATAAACACCACGAGGAGTGCGGAAAGAAGTATGCTTTTCATCTTCAGGATGCATCTTGATTTGATTGTATCCAGAGAATCCATCCATAAAAGATATTCGTTCAAACCCACAGGTATTGTCGATCATGACGTCCGTAATAGGAAGAGGAAATTCATCTTTTGGACATGCTTCATTAAGATCCCGGAAGTCAATACAGACTCGAACTTTGCCAGTTTTCTTAAGAACTGGGACGACATTGGCTACCCAATCAGGATGTTGTTCTTCTCGAATGAAGCCACAAGCAATGAGCTTTTTGACTTCATCATCGATCGCATCCATCATTTCTGGTTTGAAGCGTCGCTGTTGCTGCTTAACAGGTTTTGCGTTAGGCAAAATGTTCAGTTTATGTGTAGCAATCTTGGGATCTAAACCCGGCATGTCTTCATAACTCCAGGCAAAGACATCAATATATTCTTTAATAAGAAGAATCAACTCTTCCTTGTCTGTCTCTGGAAGATTTTTGCTGATAAAGATTGGACGAGGCGAGCTGCTTTCTCCTACATCAACTTGAACTAATTGATCTTCAGTAGGTGGTTCACGTTGTTCAAAGCGAAGTACCCACTGATTGTCCATATGCTGACCCCAAGGATCTGTTTCAGGATTTTCTTCCACCTCTTCGTCATAGCCTTCTGGAAGTTCAACGGAGACCATGTTAGATGATACGACCAACCTATGGACTTCACCAATGCTAGTATCAGAATCCCAAGATCTGGAATCAGATGAGTTAGAGCGTTCTTCACTGTCGGAGTCGGAAACTGCTGGGGATAATAATGGAGAAGAAGCATATCCGAGACCTCTCTTAGTCCTGCTATAGTACATGTCTGACTTTCCTTTCGGAACAGTTGTACGGATAGGAGTTCGTCTACCCTTACCGTAATTGAAGCCACTTTTGAAATCATAACCCATTTTCCGAATGATGTCTTTTGATTGTTGACTATAACGATGAAGTTGGATACGCCCCGTGTCGTTAAGTTTACTGTCATCCGTATAACTGAATTTTTGTTCTGGTCCTTTAATAAAAATTATTGGACTTTCACCTCTCTTTCGAGAAGAGACAACAAAATATGAATCATCTGAGTGTTCGAGTAAGACTTCTGTATGAAGAGATTGCACAACTCCCATTGTAATTGATTGGAAGCTATCTAACATATCTAAATAGTAGTTAGTATGATAAATAACATCAGTATACTGGAAAATAGGTGCTTTTTTATTGATTTGTACATCAGTATTTACAACAGGACCTTTGGCCTTAACAGGCTTGGTCAGGTTAATTACAAGAGGTGGAGAAGAAGAACGTGAGGGAGGCTTGTTACGACGGAGATCGATAACAAGTGGCTCAGAGGAAATGAGCTCCTTTTTTTCTTTGTTGCGAGTGAGATCAACAACAATTGACTCAGAAGAAGTGAGCTGCTTTTTGTCCTTGTTACGACGTAAATCGATAACAAGTGGCTCAGAAGAGGTGAGCTCCCTTTGATCTTGATCAGCATCAACTGACTTCTTTTGTACTGGCAAGTGAATAGCCAATGGTTTAGAAGACTGAGGATGTGAAACTCGCCCTTTGACAGGTATGATAAGAGTGTCTTTAGGCGTCGCTTCTTGTTCTTCTTCAGTGTCTAATGCTAACACAATTTTCATAAATTCATCCTTATACATCCGAGCGTCGTTGCAGTATGCTTCAACACCTTTGAAGGGATAAAGATCCGCAACCTCTTTACGAACAACGCCTTTGTCATCAACATATTTGAAACATTGATGAAGAGTTGATGGAACAACATTGTGCTCGTGTAAGAATGGTCTCCCCAATAGAGCGTTGTAAGAACAACCAAAATTGTCAATAATGTAGAATGTAACTTTTGTGCGAAGATTGCCAATTTGAAGTTTTAGGCGAATCTTGCCCAAAGGTTCACTCTTTCCTTGATTGAATCCAAGGATGGTAGTGATTGTAGTGGAGAGACTATGCACAGGAATTTTCAAAGCATCGAGCATTGTCTTCGGCATGATACTAAGAGCAGACCCTGGATCTATCAGAATACGATCGACTTTCATCGAATCGATATATCCTGTATAGTAAAGAGGACGGTCATGCCTGTTGTCTTCCATCAGCATGTCATCTTGCGTAAAAGTTATGTTCGGAATGAATTCCTGAACACTATTACAAGAGACTGATTCTGCTTCGGGCTTTTTGAGAAAGGTTAGACAAGCTTCTGCTTGCATAAGAGCTTCGCTGAGGGTTTCTCGAGTCTCTTTGGAAAGACGCAAGAGTTCAAAGATAGACAACTTTGCTGGGGTATTGGCTAGTTGAGCCAATATATCGAAGTTGTAAGGCTTCTCAAGTCCTGTAGGAAACGATTTCTTCAAAGGTTTATCAAAGCGGACTTGTTGTTTGCCTTTATCAGCATTCACTGGCTTGGGAGAAATAGGAATCACAACTGGTGAAGGTGTAGCAGGATTCTCTTCAGCTAGAGCAGGTTGTGCTGAGGTAGGTTCAGGAGAAGAAGTAGGATTCTCTTGAGTTTCAGGGTAATCCTTCAAATAGGGCTTTCCTGATCTGGTGCCTAATAGAATTTCTTCGTCAACTATGGGATCAAAAGATACCATGTTACAAACCTTCGTCTTGCCTTTGGAGCGACTTTTCTTCTTGAAAGAAGAAGAATCCTCGAACTCTGAAGTAAGATCGGGGTGAATCCACATAACTTCGCCATTGTCTAGAGACAAAGGAACAAGACCTTCATTTGGTGGAAAAGGAATATTTTCAATCTCAAGAGTAGTTTTCGGAATAGGAATGACACCATGCTGTATCATCTGCGGGGGAAAGTTACCGAACTGAACTGAAACCATATTGGCGGTGACAGTCTTTTCATCTTGTTGCAGAGTAACAACTCCAACATTAACAAGCTCTTGAATCTTGCCCTTGAGCACATAACATGCTCTAGTAGGATGTCCAATGAATCGGTGGTAAACACAATACTTAGGATGATCGGTCTTACCGACTTCATCAGGTTTCTTCGGGTCTGGGAGCTGGATCTTATTGCTTTTGAGTAAACAATCGAAGATACTTGCCGTGTCATTCTCGTCAAAAGAATACTCTACCTTAGGACGAGGTTCCCTCGGTTGTGGTGCAAAAGGAGTGGAAGTGGACGTAGGCTGAGCTACGTTGACAGCCAAAGACTCTTTGCTTTTCAGATTAATGTTCAGAGTCTCTTTGTTCTTGCGGTTGTTTTGGCGATTTCCACCGCCTGACGCTTGATGTTCATCCCGATCGGAGTTAGACATTTGTACCCCCAACTGTTTGAATTTATCAGCACTTACTTCAGCTGCTTTGGCATTAACAATGAAGGATGGCCAGTCTTGAAACTGAGTTGAGCCTGTCCACATACTGATAATAGGCAAGAGATTTGCCTTACAAGTATCTATAGTAACAGCAGCAGGAGTCCCTGGAGGCATTTTCAGGGCTTCTCGACGAAAACGTTCAATGAAACTCTCTGCAGTCTCGTTATGTTTCTGTTTGATTTTATTTAGGGCTGACATAGTCATGTCATTGAATCCCTCATAGAATCGTTCTAGAAAAATTTGCTTGAGACCTGAGAAAGAAGTGATACAACCATCGGGCAAACTTCTGTACCAGTCATATGCTACGCCGGCTAAACAACCGACGAACACTCTGGTAAGAAGAGCGTCGCTTGGTTGAAGTTGAACAGTCATTACCTCGAAGTGATTGATGAATTGACTTGGTGAGGTACTACCATCAAAGAGAGCGATTGTTGGAATCTTGTATTTGGGAGGAAATGGAACTTCTTTCCATTCGACGGGATATGGCTGTTTGATTCCCAACCTTTGCAGGTTGTCTTTCTCTTTGAAAGCTTCAAACTGAGTTCGTAAAAGCTTGACTGCTTCATTAGCATCTTCAGATGAAGAGGAAGGAGCCGTGGTAGGAGGAGGGACAGCATTATAAGCACTACCTCCAGCACCTGATTGACTGGGTGTATTTTGAACTTGTACTTGCACAGGAGGCATCTGAGGAAGTACTACCCCCAGCCCAGTATTGACAGGCACCGATGAAGCTATGATTTCAGGGTTTATAGCAGCCGGTACAGTTGGTGGAGTAGCATGTTGTGCCATAATGATAGAATGCATACTGGCGACCATTTCAGCCATGGTTTTCAATTTGTCCTCCAGTGCAACAATACGCTGTTCTTGGTTTACAGAAGTTGAAGCATCTGGATCATCAGTAACAACATATGCCGTCACTTCTCTAGGCACAGTAGACGAAACTGTTTGTTCAGAGCTTTCACTATATGCATCATAATCAGAGAAAGATTCGTCTCCTGACTGAAAAGTAGGAAGATAAGCTGAAGGATCTTGGGGAAGATTCCTTTGACCGATTGTGTCTCGGCTGTGGGAACGAGTATGTTGAAATACTCCTTCAGAGGATTCTTGGAGTAAATCCAAATATCGTTGGCTTGGTCTGCGAGGCTTACCATGTTTGGAGCACTTTCTACCCCCGGTGTCTCGGGAAGCCATATTGACAGAAGCGTACAACACTTCGTCTTCTTCTGACATTAGTTCTGTTTTAGCAAAAGTTAGACGATCGAAGATAGATCGCTTTGTTGTTTGACAACAACATTGGATGATGACTTTATGATTGCAATGATGATCAGATGGTTGATTTGAAGGAGTTGAGCCATTATCCCGTTTTTGTCTGAGATGTTCTCGAAGATCAGAAACCATGCCGGGACGGGGAAAAGTTCGAGGAATATGTTCTTTAACAATATTTGGAACATGATTCCGATTCTTCAAATGTTTTGTCCCCTGTGTATACAAGAAAGTACTCATCTCATTGGCATAAGTATCAGAATTTATGTTCTTAGAGATTTGTCTTTGAGGCTTAACCTTCAGCATTGGCTGTTTACGTTTTGCTGAAGTTGGCCTGTTAAGATATGTTCGTAGGTCTGCAAATTCACCCCCAGGGGTTTCTGTTTGAGACATCAACAGTTTTTCTTGTTTGGAACGGGATATTTTGAAAGTTGGGAGGTCTTGGAATTCTGCTACTGGAGTAGGCAGAATACCTCTTTGATCAGTGCAAGTTCTTTTGTTATGAAGGTAAAAAGAATCTTTGTTCGTAGGAGATCTTGTACTGACGGGTGTTGAAACACGTTCAATTTGATCTGCTTCAGTAAAGACCGAAGAAGACTGAGAAAAGACCAAAGGGCCTTTTCCTTTGTTCTGAGAAGAAGGGATAACTAAAGAGCATTTCCCTCTATTGTCTTCCAAATCATGAGACAAGGAAGTTTGAGAAAAGACCAACGGGCCTTTTCCCTTGATCTGAGAAGGAGGAGGAATAGCCAAAGGACTACCCCCAGTAGATTGTGCTAAAACAGCAGGATGTTTAAGAGGAGAATCAGATATTTTCTCTTGATTATGAGAAGGAGAGAATTTAGCCAAAGGGCTGTTTCCCTTGGTTTGCGCAGAAGTGATTTGCGCATGAGTGGAGAGTGCATTGGTTCTGGTCACAGAAGTAGGAGTCCTTGCTTTAGAGTGCTTAGGATGCACTTTGGTTGCTGGAATGCTGTTTTGCGCAGGAAAAGCTACTGCCAATTGCGCCAGAGTCATAGGAGTCTTCTGTTTTGACAAGGCAGCATATGAAGTAGCTTGCGCTACATTTGCAACGGATTGCGCAGTCTTGACTGTAACAGATTGTGCAGCAGTTGCTGAGACAGACTGTGCAGCAGTTGACACAGCAGTTAGTGCAACAGACTGGCCAGCAGTTTGTGCAACAGAGTGTGCAGCACTTTTAGCGGCAAAACTGCCAGATTGTGCAGCAGTCTTGGAGACCCAAACTGAGCGCACTTTGCTCTTGGCAGAAGTGGCTGCAGTACGGGGAGTGGTCTTGGAGTTGAGCATTGCCTCGTAGGCTGTCTGGTTGACCTTGACAACCAGGGTCTTCTGCGTCTTCCCGATAGACGCTACGTCACATTGAGTTGCTACTTCCTCGTCGGAGGAGAAAGTTTTCCCCAGCAGAGTCGCCATTTTGTTTGCAAAAACAAAAGTATAGAACTTTATTGATACAAACTGTAATAAAGATTACAAGAATTCTGGGAAAATTACAACTGTAGGAATCCAATCTCGGTGACGATTGCTTTATCCCTTGGACGATGTGAACTTTTGAAGACGAAGCCTCTGAAGTTGAAAACAACTCAGAAAACTGAAGGCGAAAGCCTCGGAAGTTGAAGACAAAAGTCTCGGAAGAATGCAGCAGCACTTTAGCAAGAACTCCTGAACTCTCTAATTTCTGATTTCTGATCTTGATCCCCCTTGAAATGAAGACTTGAAACTCTATTTATAGAGTTCTAGAAATAACTAATTTTCAGTTATTTTGGACTGCGCAGGATGATTTGCGCAGCATTGGTTTGCGCAACATTGATTTGCGCAGATAGTTACTGGATCGTGGGCCGACTATCATGGACACATGGCATGATTTGCGCATGATCGTGCATGAACAGTTGCCACGTAATGAACAATCGATGGCATGAATGCCACGTGTAACTTAACAGTTATATTTGATAAAGTGCGCAGAGTTGAATTGCGCATACATGATTTGCGCAGACTCAAATTGCGCAGCATTGGTTTGCGCTGCCAGCTGTCAGCCGCCCTCGAGCACTGTGCGGCGCAAGAAACGAATAGACTCCTTGTTATTCGCGCTGTCAGTTGTCAGAAAAGATTTGATTTGATTTAGTAATGATGACTTCTGCCACGTCAACTTGCGCAATCGGTTGTGTGCGCAAAGCAGTGTGCGCAATCGGATTGCTGCGCAATCTGTTGTCTGCACAATTCATCAAAATGATGGGTTTCTTGATTTCTCGACTTTGTTGATTGATGCAACTTGATTTTTTAGGACCTACAACCCCCCCCCCCCCAAAATAGTCCTATGTGTGTGTGAGAGTGAGTTTTGTGGGATCTTGAGAGTGAGTGTGAGTGTTTGTGTGAGGGTGAGTGAAAGGGAAAGCTACTTGGCCTTAGTATTAGAGTGGTAAGGGTAAATACTATATAAAGGGTAAACGTTTATATTCAAGATACGGGATGCGGGTTGTCGGTTTAACTTGAAACTTAGGTGTCTTGATAGGTACACCCTACAAATATCATATTTGAACAAATTTCGACTCGGTTGACCCAGAGTTGACTTTTTACCCAAAAGTCAACAACGAGTCAACCCTTTGTCTAAAATAGTCCAAATCCAAACTAAAGTTGACCAGTTGACCAAAAGTCAACTGTTAGTCAACATTTGACCAGTTTGACCTAAAGTTGATAAGTTGACTAAAAGTCAATTGTAAGTCAACTCTTGACCCCGTTTGACTTGCTTTTACTTGTTTTGATTTGCTATGACTAGTATGACCTAGAGTTGACTCAGTTTGACTTAGATTGACTTGACATGACTTAGTTTGACTTAGATTGACTTGACAGGACTTAGTGTAACCTAGTTTGACCTAGATTTTATATCATACATTAGAAATGATTCATAACTTTGTTAAACCTAAATTAACATGCAATATCTCATCTTTAGGTCTCTGATTACCACTCTGAGCATTGATATACCCTACAGCTCAGGACAGCAGGCGAGTACATTCTCTGATAGCAGTTACTTGTCTTGATATCTTCTCTGCCAGCTCAGTTATAGTGTTTACTTGATTCTCGACACATTGGTGCACGGACTAGTATTGTCGGATTCCTGTCATGAGATATCATTCCTGGATTTCTTGGGATACTAGTACTTGCTTGGTCTTGATTCTTGTACTTGTATTGACGCTGTTTCCTGAAGAGAACTTGCTCCCCTCTTAGGGAATCCCGCGTCATGACGTGCTATATCCGGATCCGTATACTATTTGGGGAATGGGGAATTTTATAGATAGTGTGATCAATGCCCACCTTGAGTTACTACTTGTATCATAGCTATACCCTCACCTCACGATGGGTATAGCCTGACCTGTGCTACTACTTGCTCCATAGCTTGCCATCCCGTCCGGGCCGAGTCCACGTACTTGTAGCCGGACGGCTGGAAGCCTGATCTTGACCCTTACCAATCACATTATGCTATAATATTTGAGGCACATTTTATATTTATTACATCAGTCACATATTACAGTTCAGCTTACTTTTCCTGCATGATTCACCTTGACATGATTTCCAGTTTAGATATCATGTTATACTTACATCTTGATATGTTCATCTTTTACTCTGTTATGATTGACTGTTAGAGCATTTGTCATTACTATGGAATTTATTGCCAGCATTGTACTTGTTCATTTTTCTAACAGGATACCGTTATGATATATCCAGATGACATAGATGCGGACTGTTCTACCCACTATGGGTATGGTCAGGACATAGACTGCGACCAGCTGACACCCTTGGAGCCAGTGCATGACAGTACTTCTATCTAGATCTACTAGCTAGGTTTGTCTGGACTGCGATCCAGCTTATGTTAGACTTTTACTACATATGTTATTCGGGACCTTATGTTATGTCTTCGACTCATCTATGGTTGTGACCTTGCTTTATTTTCGCATTCTATATTCACCATATCTATCTTATATTCGTGCCTATCTTTCCTAGTTGTCTTGTGATTGAGTTGAGATTATATACTTCCGTGCGGAGATGACAAGTCTTTATATATTGTGTCTAGATGCTATACTTTCTTGGAGACCTATACAGCGTTCTACTGCCGATTCTGCGACGTAGGTTGGACGTAACCGCTTCTCGTGCCCCTAATCAGGGTGCGGGTCGTGACAGTCTCAGAACTTACCCAAATTATATAATTTAAAAGAATGGCATACATGGTCATGGCATACTGTGGCAGTTGAAAGTCTCATCTAGGTATACTAGTCATGCTAAACCAAAATGGTCATAGGGTATCAAAACATACAAGTAATCTGGGGTGCTAAACTGGAAAAGTTACATAAACAATAAATCATCAAGGCTGTAAGGCAGTCTACCATCCTATATGAAAACTGGTAATTATCAAAAATAAAATAAAGATAACTAGTAATTATCTATAAAGGGATACTATTCAAAGAAAAATCAAAATCAAAAGTTTAAAAAATGAAAGTCAATAGCATTGAAATCCAATCACAATATATATTAAGAAAATTTAGTCTCGATACGATCTAAGTTGATCAATTCTGGGAAATAAAGATTTGGGAAATACGGAGGACAAGGTCATCGAAGTCTGAGCATGAGCATACAAGGATGGAGATTCAGGTCACAATTAAATTTAATTCAATTGAGTACGACTCAAGATATTAATATGATAAAAAAAGATGATCAAAGTCGATTGGTCGTGATTTATGGAGCGAGGATTCAATGATATTAAAAACTTTTAAAGGGTGATTCAAAGATATGGAATAAGTCAAATTTCTTCTTTTAAAGGAAAAACAAGATAAAAGATTTCATAGAAAAGTCAAGCTAATCATCTCTCTCTGATACTATCAAGTTTATCATTTGCCAATCATATTTTTATCTCACAAGTCCCAATATAAAAAATAACCTTTGTATGACTACCATCAAAATTATATCCTTCTGTCATAAAGATTTGACCTTGCCATGATCACCATAGGCTAAATTTCTAAGTTCCGAAACATTATTCATGAATCATACCCTTCTTACTAGGAATCAAAACTGACCACTTAATCATCATAAATCTAAATTCTTCCACCTTGTCCTGAATTGGATCCGAAGCCTCTAAATCAAGTTTTATGTAATCCTTGAACTTATTCAATTTACACTCCTTGGATTATTTAAATATAAACCAACTAGGCCTTACAAAACTTATTCTTCATTATAAATTCAACCTTCATATTTCCTTCAACGTACACCTTCAATATTATTCTCCTGAAATTTAAAATTTTTACAAAAATTTCTATATTTTATATAACTCAAAATCCTTGCGTTCTTTCTGTTTGTAGCCATTTCTTACAATATCTTATTCAATTTCGTATCATCATTGCATATAGTTAAAATCTCTTCTCTATTACTAAATTCTTAAATTTAACATCATAGCCTTAAAGTGTAACGTCTCAAGAATCAATAACCAAAATTTATCCAAGTTCTCAAAACTAAGTTGACCTCGAATATCCTCATCAGTTATGAAATACATTTATGAATTATTCATACCCAAAAGATTTTTCTAAGTACGATTGTTCCTAAATTGATAATATAACTCTCTTGATTTCATCCTCAAATTCAGTCCCATCTCTAACCCAAACCTATATCAAGGTCCATCATATTATACCCCTAGCAAGATTATCACAAGATAACAAATCAAGTCTTTTCCGAGTTAGATGATTTACGTTACTTCCTTGACCTTTCAAAGGTGAAAAGATATGGAGATTCAAGGGTTTTAAAGTATAGCTGACAGAATTAGATACGAGACAGGTGATTGATGTAATCAGGACAGTTTTATTTTATTTAAAAAAATGGTAATACAAGAAATAATGGCAAGAAAGAAATAATGATAAAATCTGTTCTTCATCAACTGTTAAAAAGAAATGAACCCATTTAAGATAATCTGATGCCATACACATCTTCCTGAAATTATGTTGTCAGAATTTTGCCACGCCAATAAGCATAGCTGCAATAAACAATAGAGTCCATAACGAAGGTATACACCCTATAGTCATGTTATCTAGAATTCTTATCACACCACCTGGTATGGCTGCAAGAAAATCTAGATTTCATAACTAGGATAAGTATATCTAAATCAGGCTCTACGTTCTTGTCATGCTAGCAAGTATGACTGCGATAAATTTTAAACTCCATAAATAAAGTAGACTTTTACCTTTCTTACTGTCCTTATCAAGTATGTTATCATATTATACCTTAATTCCAAAAAGATGTATATTATATATATATATATATATATATATATATATATATATATATATATATATATATATAAACTCAAATTCAACAACTATCATCAAGATTCAAAATTCAACAGTAATCCATCAAAAATAAAATTCAATAACAGGAAGTAAGGGTGAATCAAATCAAGGGAAAAAGAGATTTCAAATCGAAGTTAAAATAAATTTTCAAGGGTAATCCCAGGAATATCCCAAGAAATTCTAACAGTGAATGAGTATCCTCTCATTTTAACACCTATTCCTTATCACTAATCGCAGGTGCGCAGCAGTACAACTAATCGTCGTACTACCATGACTTCTCACAAATGCGAATCTCGACCTACATGGGCCACCGCTAAAAACGTGTCATGACCCGCACCCAGTGTAGGGACACGAGAAGTGGGTACGTCTAGCCTACGCCGCAGTGTAGGCAGTAGAACGTTGTTTTAGGTTACTATCTAACACACAATTATATAATGTATCTGTCACAACTTCAACCCCGAATGAAGGACAAGTATAAGATATGATATAACTCAATCACAGTCTAAGCACGATAGGATAACACAGAAGTCTATACTAAACTCAAAGCAACAACATAAATAAACTTCTAAAATAATAATATCTCAAATAATCTCAAATACAACTCAAATCTCCACTTATTATAATACAAGTTCCAACAGAGAAAACTAAACCATAAACTAGCAATCTACTCCAAGATCTACTGGTCCTCTAAGATAGCTGTGAATCTCTATATTACCAGTAATATTTTCAACTGGTCCAATCAGGACAGGAATGAGCACAATACATCTCACGCAGCTCATATCATGTCAAAAGATAATAAACATGCAATAGAGTAAGATACATGAATAACTGAAAAAATATACATGAAGGTAAAAGAGTAAGTGAGTATGTGTGTGTTTGGCATGTGTGTGAGTGTGTGTTTGGCACATACACACACACACACACACACACACACACACACACACATATATATATATATATATATATATATATATATATATATATATATATATATATATATATATATATAGAGAGAGAGAGAGAAAGAAAGGTAAAAGAGTAAGTGAGTATGTGTGTGTTTGGCATGTGTGTGAAAGGATATGTGTTAATGTTCTCAGATTTAGTGATAGGTAGGTGTATGTGACATGGGATACATGGTGTCAAAGGGTGTATGAATGCATTGTGTAAAAGGATATAGGTTAACTCAGTTTATAGAAATGTATACATACAAACTTACATTGCATACATGCATACATACATATCATGTATACATGCATACATTGCATATATGCCTACATATATATCGTATATGCATACTTGTATTCATTCATGCACCTATACATACAAACATAGATGCATACATACATATTTGAATACATTATATACTTGCATACATTACATTTGTAGCACCCAGTTTTCCAAATAAGGGTAATTTTGAAATTTTGTGTTTATAATTATTTTAATAATGATATTTAATTCATAATATAATTTTTGGTGATTTTAAATTATTTTAAAATTATTTAAACCAATGACTTGTGGTTTTGACGTTTTGCGAGCAAAATCCTAGAGACTGTTTGATCTAGAGCCTAACCATATAAAAATAATATTTTAATATCATCTTTGGCCTAAGAATATTTTTGTATTTGACCTCTTTAAATTATTTTGAAATTATTTTATTATTTATGATATTGTTTTGGGGTTATTTGAGTTGGGTTCGAATTTCAACTCAATCCGACTTGAAACGGGGACCCGGGGGTAGTTTGACTCTAGTGGGACCCACACACTAGTTAGGCATGGCCCACATGATATTAATTTTAGTCCACATGATAGAAATATTTTAGTTAGAGGTTAGACTAATTATTATGGATAAGGTTAGTATGATTAGAGACTTTAGAATGACTAATTTAGCCCTAACCAATTAACCCTTTCCTAATACTCATAGAATAGGTTAGTGAGAGCATTTTGGACCTTACCATAATAGGACAAATAGCATATACCCAGCCACTTTGGGAGAGGATAGGCTCAAGTTTATTTCATTATTCTCATCCACACTCTCTCTATCTCTTGTTCTTCCCCAAATTTCTAGAGAGCAATCCCTAGCAATTTCTCCACCAAATCCTTCCATTTCGCCACCAAATCTTCTTCTTTCCTTCTCCATTCTAGCCAAGGAGGAAGCTACCCAAGTTTGGAAGGAATCGAAGCTCGTTCGTGTCCTTTTGGAATCTCTACGTGTCGGTGTCGCTCCGTGAAGGCTTTTCTTCGATTCGATCTACTGGGAGGTATAAATCCCTTCTCCTTTTCATTTCCTCATGCATATAGGTCTATTTTGAACCCATAGGAATGACCCCCATGTTTGTATCTCCATTTGTGTCCATTTTGAGGTCATAGGAGTGTCCTTTGTGTTGTGGTTGTGTCCATGTGGGAAAATCCCAAATTTGGACACACTATGTGTTGTTGTTATGTATGAATGAATTATTACATGTTTAATCTCATATTTTTGTATTGGAGATGTGTTCTATAGTGTCTCATATATATATTAGTGTAGAGAGTGAGTTCTTGATATATTATGTTATATACTTGTGTTCTTTTGTCTCAAACTACCCAAATCCGTCATGATTTTTATTCACATTTTTAATTTCAGCCCTAACTTAGAAATGCCATAACTTCTAGCTCAAAGCTCGGTCTAATCTCCCGTTTTTTTAAAAGAAGCGTATTGAAGTTAGCTTTCCAAAAACATGTATTAATATGCCTAATTCTTTCTGTAACTTTCTGGAGAATTATTTGAGTGTCAGCTGTACGAAAGACAAATGCGTTCTCGGTATTTTTGCGATTCCGGGAGTTTCCGGAAACGAAAATGCGATCCGTTTGAAGTTTCGGAAAGCTAACACATAGATCTATAACATACTTTAATCCTATAATTTAATTCATGCTGAGATGGTACAGTATTGATTATTAGTAGGAGTTACTATTCGGTATGTGCATTTTGTGCACCCTTGTGTGTAATATAATATTCTATTTGATTTTAATCCATGTTAATATATATATATTATGTAATTAAATAGAGAATGCAAGCATGAGTAAATGGTTAAATAAATGATGTATGAGGTGTATGTATCCTATCTAATTTAAGCATGTATAAGTATGGCTTGTAATGAATATGTAGGTTCCATAGTATGTAATGTATGGTGCATATAGTAGTGCAAGAGAATAAATGAATAATGAATGAATGCAAGCATGAATGTAATACAATAATAGATGTAATGTATGCAATATACAAGTTAATGAGATGTAATGTTCTATGTTAACACAAATCCTATATTACCTCATGTACCCCCTTACACTATGTTGACACTATCACACTTGACACTTTGTTCACTTACACTTTGACACTCTTTGATATGTATACACTATGTATGCCCATTTAACCCTCTTTGATATGTATACACTATGTATGCCCATTTAACCCTCACTTGCCTCTTTGCCATGTTCACATACACATGCATAGCCTCTAAAATAAGTATTTATGAATATAGTTAACTTAGCTATGTATGTATATTATATATATGTTAGCATATTATGTTATAATATATAAGTTTATATAACCATTTGAAATGCCATAATTATAGACCTAATGTTGAATACCAATATATGCATGTGTATATATGTGTAGACATATATAGCTTAAAGTAATAGATTACCTAGTATAAATCCAATGTGAATTCTTGCCTATTTGAGTATTGAATAATTGTATGCTATATAGAGTTGGGTGTATGTTGGCTTGTATAGTCTTGTATTGATGTGTGCTTGCTAGGATAGTCTTGGTTAGGCCTAGTAAGACTTGCTGGGCTAGGACATGACCTAGTTTGACTAGTGCAGTTGACCAGAGTTGACCAAGGGTTGACTTTGGCCTAGTTTGACCTAGATTTATGTAGAATGTATTGTAGTGCTTTATATTACCCTTCTGGACATGTTGTGACTTGTGCTGTTCTAATTAGGAGCCAGACACCTCTCCTCGGACAGTATCTTTACCTTGGACATTCAGATATCAGGCGAGTACATTCTCTGATCTTTTTATACTTACCTGGATTATTTTTTTGCTCTAGATTACTCTACTTGATGCAGACACGTATCTTCACGGATTAGTACTATATGGATCCTTTCCTGAGATGTTATCACTCTACGGATGCATCGGGTATTTCATATTCATGTACTTTATTATGTGCATCAGGTACTCCTTGTACTCGTACTAGTTCATGTTTTTACATGTTCTCATGTGCTTCATGTGCTTCATGTGCTTTATGTGCTTTTATGTGCTTATCATGTGCCTCATGTACTACTCATTACATGAGTTCACGTATCTTAGCTGTTTTCATGTGCTTATAACATAACTTGAACGGATCCTTGTGTATCGATTGGGGCGGGGTGAGTAGAATTGGTTATGTGATCACTATCCCCAGTAGCTATATTCATGTGCCTCCTTATTTGTATTCATGTGCCCCCAAGCCGTTTACATAACCATTGTGCTCTAAATCACATAACCACTTACAGTCTCTATTATCATGTGTTTACTTTCAGTTACAAAATATCTCCTGTTTACTCGTACTTCCTATTCAGCACTTCCTGTATTTTACTCTATTGCATGATTTATACTCCTAACCTGCTATGAACTGTTTTAGAGATATGTGCTCATTTCCGTCCTGACTGGACCTGTTGATAAATTTTACAGAAAGTTTGGAGGTTGCCTGCTAGCCTAGAGGAGACACATTAGAGGTTGTTTAGGTAGTTATTTTAATTGTCTGGAGTTGTATTTACTTTATGGATTACTGTATCTGAATTTGGAGATTTGAGATGTATTTTTGGATTTGTGTATCTTAGACACTTAGATTTCTCTTTGTTGTACCTCTTTTGGATTTCATGTTTTATCTATCATTATCATGCTCTACCTTAGATGTGATTGAGTCTGTATCTGCTATGTCACCCCCATTCGGGGAGTATAAACTGTTTAGCCTTATACTGTTAGATGCATGAGACCTAGGACAGCGTTCTACCGCCGATACTGCGGCGTAGGCTGGACGTACCCACTTCTCATGCCCTTATTCTAGGGTGCGAGTCGTGACACGTTTTTAGTGGTAGCCCATGCAGGTCGAGATTCGTATTAGTACGATTTCGTAGTAGCGCAACGACTTAGTTGTACTACTACGAGCCTGCTATAGGATATATAAATTAAGGTGTTAGGATGAGAGGATACTCAATCACTGTTAGGATTTCTTGAGAGATTCCTGGGATGATCCTTGAGAATCTCATTTTGAATTCCGATTTAAACTCCTTTTCCTTGTTTTGATTCACCTTTTTCCTTGATTTGAATTTGATTTTGTGGATTCATTGTAGAACTTTGAATCCTGGTATTAGTTGATGATTTTGATAAAATTTTGTAATTGTTGATTTAATTTTGTATTTAGATTAATATTTTCAAATCCAAGGTACTCAATCACACTTAGGATTCTTTGAGAGATTTCTGGGACGACCCGTGAGAAACTCATTTTGAACTTCAATTGGAATTCCTTTTCCTCTTGTTTGGATTCACCCTCATTCCTTGCTATTGAATTTAAGCTTGATGGGTTCCTCTTGTTTGAACCGATGAGAAGTAACATATCTTTATTATTCTTTCTCGCCAATATTCCCTTGCATTCTTATTTACCTCTTATCTTAAACTCTGTCTCATTATATTAATTACCCATATCTTGTTGTCCCTACCAGATGTACTTCGAAACCCTTGAATCTTCGTATCTTTTGCATGGGGAAGGCTAAGGAAGTGACGTAAATTATGTAGCTCAGAGAAGACGTAACTGGTTATTTTATGATGATCTAAAGGAAATCAAATGTGGAGTGTTCCATATGGAAACTTGAGATAGAAATGTGATAAAGGTCTCGAATAGAATAAGGAGATGTATACTGCCAATCTGGAAACAATTACATTTAGAGAAATTTTGGGGTTATGAGATAGTTTATAGGTGTATTCAAAACTAATGAGGATATCAGAGGTCAACCTAGTTTTGAGAACTTAGAAAATCTTGGTTATTGATTCTGGAGAAAACTTTTACTCTGAGGCTATGTAGAAGGTTAGTAATGAAAAAGAGAAGTTAATTGTGTTTAATAAGGATATTAAACAAGATGTTGCGAGAAAATGACTAGGGATAGAGAGAGCACAAAGTTATGGAAGTTTAGAGATTGTTGTGAAATATTTTTTGGAGAACAATATTCAAGGGTGTATGTCGAAGAAAATACGGAAGTTGATTTTATGATGAAAGATAAGTTTTGTAAGGCCTAAAAATTTAAATTAAGTAATACGAGGAGAACAATTTGAACAAGTTCAAGGAATTCATAAATGGAATTTAGAGGTTTTGGGTCAAATTTAAGACAATGTGAAAGAACTTGGAAATTTAAATAAATGGTTAATGTTGATTCCTAAATGTGAGGGCTGTGCTTCATGAGTGATGTTTGGAAATTGGGAATTGCCTACGGTAGTCATGGTAAGGGTTTAAGTAAAGGTTAAATTTTCATATGGAGACTGGTGAGGTAAAGATATGATTAGCAAGTTATGATCAGATGAACTTAAGAGTATCAGAAGCAGATGACTAACTCGATCTTCATTATTTTTGTGCATTAATTACCACCTCTTGAACTCCCACTTTCTAATTGAGATCCTTGACGTTCCTTATCGTGACTTTGATATTCGGAATGTAATACTAGTTGTTACCCTCCAACTAATCTTATATGCAAGACCTAGACGAGCTCACCTTCGTGTAGGTGTATCATGTCCCACTAAAACCCGTCTTCTTGTACTCTATTTTCTTGATATAATTTTCTGGTCAACTGGCTAAACTATAACCTCTTCCATTATACTAAATTTCTTCTTATTTTAATTAGAAATCCAGCCTTGACTCAATTCTTTCGACCCGACATGTGATGGTGTTCTGCTTGTTTCCTTAGATGCTTAACCTTGTACCTTATCTGATTACTTGACCCGTTGGTTAAGAAACTTGGACTATGTAATTCCTTTCATCATTACCACCCTTATATCTTGTGCTGCTAAATTAGCCTTAATTTTGCAAGCTTATCTATTTTTGAGCTTGGTCATGACATATTTTATTGGGTGGCCACCCACTAACATATTGTCTAATCAGAACTGGTACATGATGGTCTAATCAACCTATTGCACTTTGGTTCGCTTTTTCTTGTATCAATCTACGAGAATGGAGACATAGTTAAACTTGACCCTAGAGTCTCATTCGCGACAGCCTTGACAATTCTCCTTGAAATCTTTTTATCGCCTATGAACCTCGTATTCGTACTCAGTCGAATTAAATTTAATCATGACCTGAACCTCCATCACTGGATGCTCGTGCTCATACTTTGATTTCATTGATTTCCCTTCTTGTCCAAATCTTATTTTATCCCGAAATTGATCAACTTAGATCGTGTCAAGACAAAAATCTATTTGTGATTTGTTGTGCCTAAATTTTTAATTTTTGCCATTTTATGGAATAGTAACCTTTTAATAATTTCTTAGTTGCTTGTTAATGACCAATTTTTATATAGGATGGTAGACAGCCCTACAACCTTGATGATTGTTGTTCCCTTACCTTCCCAATTAGGACACCCTAGATTGTTCGTGTGTTGATACCATAGTACTGTTTTGACCTAGAATGATTAGTGTACCTAGGTGAGACTTCCAACTGCTATGGTATGCCCTGACCTTGTATACTATTCCTTCAAATTGCATGATTTAGATTAAAAAAAATTTAGACCTTGATTGTTGGGAAATAGGGACGTCACCCCATTAGTATCAGTTGTAGATATATATAGGTTAGTCCTTGATGTGGGGATGTGTGTCTCTAAACATGCAGTTTATGAGATTTATGAGAGGTTATAGTATCAGCCTTGATAGGATGTACTAGTCTTTTGGTGAGTATAAATGTGTTATGAGAGATAGGGGCCTATATGTCTTAGTAATGCATCGTTCCTATGGTAATAGAATGTATTAATAGATGGTTAATAGTAAGATAATAGTTTGAGCATACCTATAGCCTATGATCAGTTCCTTTTCATCCTTAGTTAAGACCACTTTAAAATAGGTCCAGTCCCTTGGATATAGGTTCCAGTCCATATTTTATTGAAGTTCCATTACCGTCGTACAGCAGAACAGTATTGAAGATATTTCTCGATTGACACTTTTTAGATGTCCGTTTATTATTCCAGTATTAGGAAGTGTTACCTTAGATATTGGGTAGGTTAGAGGCTCTAGAAGGAGTACTATCGATCTTAAATTTCGAGGATGAAATTTTTCTAAGGTGGGTAGAGTTGTAGCACCCAGTTTCCCAAATAAGGGTAATTTTGAAATTTTGTATTTATAATTATTTTAATAATGATATTTAATTTATGATATGATTTTTGGTGATTTTAAATCATTTTAAAATTATTTAAACCAATGACTTGTGGTTTTGACGTTTTGCTAGTGAAACCCTAGAGACTGTTTGACCTAGAGCCTAACCATATGAAAATGATATTTTAATATCATTTTTGGCCTAAGGATATTTTTGTATTTGACCTCTTTGAATTATTTTGATATTATTTTATTATTTATGATATTGTTTTGGGGTTATTTGAGTCGGGTTCGAATTTCAACTCAATCCGACTTGAAACGGGGACCCGGGGGTAGTTTGACTCTAGTGGGACCCACATACTAGTTAGGTATGGCCCATATAATATTAATTTTAGTCCACATGATAGAAATATTTTAGTTAGAGGTTAGACTAATTATTATGGATAAGGTTAGTGTGATTAGAGACTTTAGAATGACTAATTTAGCCCCAACCAATTAGCCCTTTCCTAATACTCATAGAATAGGTTAGTGGGGGCATTTTGGACCTTATCATAATAGGACAAATAGACCCATATGGCCAGCCACTTTGGGAGAGGATAGGCTCAAGTTCATTTCATTATTCTCATCCACACTCTCTCTCTCTCTTGTTCTTTCCCAAATTCCTAGAGAGCAATCCCTAGCAGTTTCTCCACCAAATCCTTCCATTTCGCCACCAAATCTTCTTCTTTCCTTCTCCATTCTAGCCAAGGAGGAAGCTACCCAAGTTTGGGAGGATTCGAAGCTCGTTCGTGTCCTTTTGGAATCTCTACATGTCGGTGTCGCTCCGGGAAGGCTTTTCTTCGATTCGATCTACCGGGAGGTATAAATCCTTTCTCCTTTTCATTTCCTCATGCATATAGGTCTATTTTGAACCCATAGGAATGACCCCCATGGTTGTATCTCCAGTTGTGTCTATTTCGTGTCCATTTGGAGGTCATAGGAGTGTCCGTTGTGTTGTGGTTGTGTCCATGTGGGAAAATCCCAAATTTGGACACACTATGTGTTGTTGTTATGTATGAATGAATTATTACATGTTTAATCTCATATTTTTGTATTGGAGATGTGTTCTATAGTGTCTCATATATATATATATTAGTGTAGAGAGTGAGTTCTTGATATATTATGTTATATACTTGTGTTCTTTTGTCTCAAACTACCCAAATCCGTCATGATTTTTATTCACGTTTTTAATTTCAGCCCTAACTTAAAAATGTCATAACTTCTAGCTCAAAGCTCGGTTTAATCTCCCGTTTTTTTAAAAGAAGCATATTGAAGTTAGCTTTCCAAAAACATGTATTAATAGGCCTAATTCTTTTTGTAACTTTCTGGAGAATTATTTGAGTGTCAGCTGTACGAAAGACAAACGCGTTCTCGGTGTTTTCGCAATTCCGGGAGTTTTCGGAAACGAAAACGCGATCCGTTTGAAGTTTCGAAAAGCTAACACATAGATATATAACATACTTTAATCCTAGAATTTAATTCATGCTGAGATGGTTCAGTATTGATTATTAGTAGGAGTTACTATTCGGCATGTGCATTTTGTGCACCCTTGTGTGTAATATAATATTCTATTTGATTTTAATCCATGTTAATGTATATACATTATGTAATTAAATAGAGAATGCAAGCATGAGTAAATGGTTAAATAAATAATATATGAGGTGTAAGTATCCTATCTAATGTAAGCATGTATAAGTATGGCTTGTAATGAATATGTAGGTTCCATAGTATGTAATGTATGGTGCATATAGTAGTGCAAGAGAATAAATGAATAATGAATGAATGCAAGCATGAATGTAATGTAATAATAGATGTAATGTATGCAATATACAAGTTAATGAGATGTAATGTTCTATGTTAACACAAATCCTATATTACTTCATGTATCCCCTTACACTATGTTGACACTATCACACTTGACACTTTGTTTACTTACACTTTGACACTCTTTGATATGTATACACTATGTATGCCCATTTAACCCTCACTTGTCCCTTTGCCATGTTCACATACACACACATAGCCTCTAAAATAAGTATTTATGAATATAGTTAACTTAGCTATGTATGTATATTATATATATGTTAGCATATTGTATTGTAATATATAAGTTTATATAACCATTTGAAATGCCATGATTATAGACCTAATGTTGAATACCAATATATGCATGTGTATATATGTGTAGACATATATAGCTTAAAGTAATAGATTACCTAGTGTAAATCCAATATGAATTCTTGCCTATTTGAGTATTGAATAATTGCATGCTATATAGAGTTGGATGTATGTTGGCTTGTATAGCCTTGTATTGATGTGTGCTTGCTAGGATAGTCTTGGTTAGGCCTAGTAAGACTTGCTGGGTTAGGACATGACCTAGTTTGACCTAGTTTGACTAGTACAGTTGACCAGAGTTGACCAAGGGTTGACTTTGGCCTAGTTTGACCTAGATTCATATAGAATGCATTGTAGTGCTTTATATTACCCTTCTGGACATGTTGTGACTTGTGATGTTCTAATTAGGAGCCAGACACCTCTCTTCGGACAGTATATTTACCTTGGACATTCAGATATCATACGAGTACATTCTTTGATCTTTTCATACTTACCTGGATTATTTTCTTGCTCTAGATTACTCTACTTGATGCTAACACGTATCTTCACGGATTAGTACTATATGGATCCTTTCCTGAGATGTTATCCCTCTACGGGTGCATCGGATATTTCATGTTCATGTACTTTATCATGTGCATCAGGTACTCCTTGTACTCGTACTAGTTCATATTTTTACATGTGCTTCATGTGCTTCATGTGCTTTCATGTGCTTATCATGTGCCTCATGTACTACTCATTACATGAGTTCACGTATCTTAGCTGTATTCATGTGCTTATAACATAACTTGAACGGATCCTTGTGTATTGATTGGGACGGGGTGAGTAGAATTGGTTATGTGATCACTATCCCCAGTAGCTATATTCATGTGCCTTCTTATTTGTATTCATGTGCCCCCAAGCCGTTTACATAACCATTGTGCTCTAAATCACGTAGCCATTTACAGTCTCTACTATCATGTGTTTACTTTCAGTTATAAAATATCTCATGTTTACTCGTACTTTCTATTCAGCACTTCCTGTATTTTACTCTATTGCATGATTTATACTCCTAACCTACTATAAACTGTTTTTAGAGATATGTGCTCATTCCCGTCCTGACTGGACCTGTTGATAAATTTTACATATAGCTTGGAGGTTGCCTGCTAGCCTAGAGGAGACACATTAGAGGTTGTTTAGGTAGTTATTTTAATTGTCTGGAGTTGTATTTACTTTATGGATTACTGTATCTGAATTTGGAGATTTGAGATGTATTTCTGGATTTGTGTATCTTAGACACTTAGATTTCTCTCTGTTGTACCTCTTTTGGATTTCATGTTTTATCTATCCTTATCATGCTCTACCTTAGATGTGATTGAGTCTGTATCTGCTATGTCACCCCCATTCGGGGAGTATAAACTGTTTAGCCTTATACTGTTAGATGCATGAGACCTAGGACAGCGTTCTACCGCCGACACTGCGGCGTAGGCTGGACGTACCCACTTCTCGTGCCCTTATTCTAGGGTGCGGGTCATGACAACATTCATATATGCATACTCTACATTATATTATATTCATTCCTGCATACATACATACTTCAGTTCATGCATTATATCCATTCACGTATCATTAAGTTACATGTATATACTTATTTTTATTACATACATGTCACTCATGCATATTACATACTTACATGCATCTATACATTATATACATTGTATACAACATGTAAAAATAGAAGAGAAAAAAAAGGGGAAAACTGAAATAGAAAGGGAAGGAAAGGAAAAATGTAAGGAAAAGGAAAAACAGTAGACATATACATGCTTGCATCATATATTCTACATTACCATACATGTTATTATTATATATTACATTACATTATTTATATATTATGCATTCATATCTATCAGTACATGTATACCTTGCATTCATATCTAGCATTCATTTTATACTTTCATGCATACATTGTATATCATTCATTCTAAAACTGAATTTAGATATATATTTAAACTATTATCATACATACATACACATGGAATATCCTAATTTAGGATCTATCAAGTAGGACACAAGGCACATATCTAAAATCCTCAAGAGAGCTCCAAATGGCCTCAAATTTGAATCTAAATGGGGTACATGCATGGGGGTGGATCCTATAGATTCAAAACTAACTAATATGCATATGAAATCAATTTAGAGGATTGGTTTTACCTATTGGGAGTGGAATCCCAATGATACTTCCAAGGACACGGCTCTGACATGAAGATCTTCCAAAAAGGACACTCCTTCTTGCACTTTGCTCCAAATCTTTGCTAGCACCTTCTTTTGGTAGTATGAGAAGGTTGGATGAAAGTTTTGGTGGAGGGATGTAAGGATTTGGAGATCAAATCAAAGAGGAAAGCTCTCTAATTTGAGAAAGAACACTTTCTGAAGGAAAAAAGGCAAGATGGAATAAAATGAAAGGAAGTGAGGCTAACCTACCTATAGTGGCTGCCATTAGATGAATTTGGATTAGGTTTTAGATGTAGATGAGTGGCTAGGGCTTGTCCACCCAATTTCAAGTCTTTCTATTGGTTCAGTTAGTCCTAAGGCTTTCTTTTTCACAAATATCCTAAGAGGTAAATATCCTACTTAGAAATATCTAGATATTGTTAATCTTGTCATTTACTAGGTTACCCTAATCAAGACTCTAAGCTCAAGGCTAATCTAGATTAGGCTAAGATTCTAGGTCAAGTATCAACCAAACAATTAGCACATATTTAATTAATACAATGTACAATTTGTAACGCCCCAGTCCCAAAATACGTAGGACCAAGTACGTAGACATGCCAGCTGTATACATACGAAGTATAGGACCTTGTATGTATACATAAGCTATAAACTATAGTAATCCAAGACAAACTAAATCTCATCTACAATGAAAAGAATAATAATATAAATATCAACTCGAATATTTATGATACAATCGTTGGGCGGAGACAAAGTCCACTACCAACTATCTCAATGAAAAAAATGTACAATAAATCGAGCGATAAAAATGGTAAGACGAACCAAGCGCAATTATCTTCGAAGGAATGAAGAAGACCACGACCTTGGCTAGGATACCTGCGGAAAACATGAACACACACCTGGAGAAAAACCAGGTCCTCAGACGGACGTAGCAAGATACAGAAAGAACAAGCTAATATAAACTGTCAGAATAATAAATAATATATAAAAGACTATTCTAGACACACACATGCAAAGGAAATTCTAACCGCCTAATGTGCAATTTAGAGGACAACTTTCATGCGCATGGATGGGATTTTAGGCTGTGTGTACGTAACTGGCATACAGTCATCTGTATCCGGCCGTAACGTCCAAAACCTCAGAGGGTATCTGCAAATATATCACCACAGTTCCATCCGGAGACTGTGATTTACCTGTTTGGCTTCCCATACGCACTAGCGACTGTCCTCCCCCAATATTCCCCATACTGTTCAAGTCATGTCCATGGCTCGTCCAGTTTTGTAACTGCTTGAGTCTCTAAACCCTAGTCATAGCAGTTACGAATATCTACCGTCACACGACAATAAAGATAGCTAGTCAATAAGTCGTGCCCCTAATAAAATGCCTCAAACCGTGTAGTGTGGGTGTCACAGCCAAAGGAGATATAAGAATATCCCCCAACAAGAAGGTAGTCCACTAACACTAAGTCAACATGCATAAAATAAAGTAACGACTAACAAAGTCGCTTGCACCCAAGTGTGGCTTGGACGCACAGTTTATAACAAAGGAAAACTAACAATATGAATAAAATAAATAATACATAAAATAAATAATTGACAGTTAATTAGCAAGGTATACTTGCCTGGTGTGACTCCTGGGATGGTACGATGCTCATGATGGCACAACATATGGCTGCAATGATATAACTACGTAAGACAATCTCTGATGATGGCATGGACTATTCCATCGTGTTCAGGACGGTCGAATTGGTTAGGGTGACCTAAGAAGTTACGAACTTGGAAAAGGAATAGGAATAATGGGATTGGTCATGGAAAAAAGGAAAAATGGATAACAATAATTATATAAACGATTTTTGAAAATTACTTCATAGTACTTGAAAATCACAACATTTTTATAACAAAACTATAATTTGCTAGTAGTAAATATTACAACCATATTTAATAACATAAAAATAATATAATTATATTTTTAGACTTCGTAATTTAGCCTTGAAAATAAATATAGGGCAAGTCCTAGCACAATGTTTTTTTACAACATAATATAAAAATATATACGAATATATTTGTCACGACCCGCACCCGCTTTTCGGATGCAAGCACGTGAGCAAGCCAGCTACGCATCAAGCGGACTCCAGCCCGACTCGAATACGTAAACGCTGTCAAGGCTAGGGTATACTGCCAAATTTTGGCAGTTTAATCTATATCTCAAGTCCACAATAAGTGTGCGAAACATGAATGAACACTATGGGTCGTGGTCTGCAGCCCACTAGCATATATGTCCGATAAGACTCCAATGAATATAACAAGAGTCTCTAAAGTAAATCAATAAGCAGGATATCTCATGATAAGGAATAAAAATCACGAAAAGATAACAATATAATATTACTGACAAAATACCTGAAGCATGCATCGCAATCATTTACTACCCCGCTCTGCTAACTAACTCCATGCAGTCGCTAAACCTAAAGAGATCATCAGGTCCTCAGAGGACATAGCAAGATACATAATATACATACCTATCTATCAGTTTTATCATGCGCAAGAAAATAAACAAGAAAAACGGGAACACGACAAATGACTACGAACACGAACACGAACACAAACACGAACACGAACACACGAACACTAAAACAACTACGCGTAAATGAACTGCTGGATGAACGATAATCACGAGATCAATGGAAGAATCAAACCCTTATTCCGAGTGTGGACTCACTGGTTTGAACCAAAACACTAACCTTCGTCCCGAGTGTGGACTCTCTGGTTAGTACTAACCCTCCTCCCAGTGTGGACTCTCTGGTTAGTTCACGGCAAGGCACCCTCGTCCCGAGTGTGGACTCTCTGGTGCAAATACTACATCCTCGTCCCGTTTGTGGACTCTCTGATGTAAACACCCTCGTCCCGAGCGTGGACTCTCTGGTGCAAGTCAAGTCAAGTCAAGTCTACACCCTCGTCCCGAACGTGGACTCTCTGGTGCAAATAATTGACATCTTAGTCCCGAGTGTGGACTCACGGATGTAAACTGATCAAGAAAAACACCCTCGTCCCGAGTGTGGACTCTCTGGTGCCAAGGAAACAATATCAAGGATTTAGCAGTTCAATTACACGTACTCATTCTATGATACGACTCAAGCAAGATACTGACGAGAAACTCCAAGTGGGAACCACAAGACCAACATGAACACGGCTATAAACAATAAAACAACTCCGCATAAAAATAACACGAAAAGCACATGCCCATAAATAATCCAAAAGCTGGAAACTGAAATAAAATGCATGTAATAAAACTGTAGAGGGAGGCAAGGTATACTTGCCTGTAGAAGAGTACAATTCTTGTTGAGGTACGAGCATAAAGTTTGAATCCACACCTATAAGATATTCCAAAGAACCTCAATAACTTATGAAAAGCCCTATAATTATTAAGGAAATTTATGGTTATCTATCCATGTGCATTATAAAATTTGCTCATCTTTTGTCTAAGTCATTTGGTAACACTTAGGTTTAAGGATGGGTTATTTGCAAATAAATACCACCATGACTTGTTGTTCTCTGAACAACAAGAAAGATATATATATATATATATAATGCCAATCGATTAGGTAGCCTAGTAATTAATATGTCATGTCAATTACCTATACCTATTTTAATTTGGCTAACTTATATATTTGAATATACACCTTATGGTGAATATACAGATGTGTTTCTATCTCTACTTATTTGCTAATATAGTATTAGAGTTGAAAATCTAAATAGGAGGTTTAACTATCATTACACTAACATAGTTAGACAGGACCATTTCGGAACAGTGATAAACACAGTTTAGATAGAGAAGACTTTAATATTGTTCCTCTTGTTCTTTCTAATACTCCTATGCGAACATGAGCCTTTAAGTTATTACTATTTTTATTTTACACACATGCATGAGAATAAAAACATGGTACTGCTACTCTTCTTCTTCTACTATTCTAAGCCAACAGAACTAAGATCCCAACGTGAATGGTGGTGTGGAAGTGAGATATTTCTAGAAACTAAGTTCAAGGACATGTGGCACAGAGGCAAGGAAACCTGGACATGTGTAAACCTAATTCCTTTTATGTCACGACCCGTACCCACTGTGAGGGTACGAGAACGTAACAACGCCCAGCCTACGCCGCAGTGTCGGCGGTAGAGCGCTGTTCTAGGTCAACATACATCTAACTATATATATCTAAACAGTTTATACTCCCTGAATGGGGGTGACATAACAGTAAAACTCAATCACAACTAAGGAAGAGATAGCACGAAATGAAATAGAACTCAAGGAAGTAAATAGATGAAATAGCAGTAGTCTAAGATAATCCCAATAATATCCAACAGTATAAGGTCTCAGATGAAAGAATATATACAACTCATAACTCCAAATAAAGTCTAACTAAGACATGTCTCAAGACTGCATAAAATAAGATAAGCCTAACTAGCCTAGTCTAGGCAATCGGGGTGATCTCCTCAGCTAGAGCTGGGTCCTCCTGAGGGTCCAGCTCGCAGGTGTCATCTAAGGCTGCCCCGTAGTAAGTGTCCAGGCAGGCCTCCTCCTCGTCCTTTGTAATATTTTCAACAGGTCCAGTCAGGACAGGAGCGAGCACAGTACATCTCAACAATTCATAGCAGGTTAGAAAATATAAACATGCAGTAGAGTAAGATACAGGAAACTGAAAGGAAATATATGATGAAAAAGCTAGAACTGTAATGTAAATAGCTACTGTATATAGAGAACTAATAGTGACTAGTGAAGCAGAGTACAAGATAGCACATGTGAACAGGACAGATTTGCACATGATCTATACTAAAGAGTTTGCACATGATCTATACTACAATGGAATTGTTCACATGACTACTAGCACTCCCCCGTTTTCCCCAATCAATACACAAGGATCTAAACAAGTTATGTTATTGTACATGATATCACATGGGGCCCATAAAGGGTGCACATGATAGTATATATGAAGGCTCTGTGAACATGAGAGTACAAGATTCACAAGAGTGTACATGTATAATGAAAGCACAGGAGTACATGATGAAAGTAAAACGCACATGACACAATGTACCCGATGCTCCCGAGGGGGATAACATCGCATGAAGAGATCCATATAGTACTAATCCGTGATAATGTCATGACAGCATCAAGTATAGTAATCTAAAGCAGGAATATAATTCTAAGCAGGATATGAAATGATCAGAGAATGTACTCGCCTGTATCTGAGTGTCCAATATGAAAAGTACCGTCCAATGAGTGGTGTCTGGCTCCTAATCAGAACAGCACAAGTCACAACAGGTCCAGAACAGTAAAATGGAGTCCTACTATGCATTCTATATGATTCTAGGTCAATCTAGGCCAAAGTCAACTCTTGGCCAACTCTTGTCAACTCTGGTCAACTCTAGAAGTCAAACTAGGTCAACCAAGTCTAATTAAGTCTAAACTAGGCTATTCAAATCTATACTAGACTTCAATACTCTGAGCAAGACAAACTTATCTCTAAAACCTATCACTCTATATATATATATATATACATATCACACTACACAATTATGCATATTCACTACTCTACACAATATATATATATATATATATATATATATATATATATATATATATATATCCTATATAACCTTAGGCTAAGTATAACTCTTACAATCATTAAACTAAACATAGAAATGTATATATATACATTCACACATTAGGATTATCATCTAATCTAGGAATATACCCAGAGGCTATCCATGAGACATATCATAACACATAGGTACATATGTGTCCACATATACATAAACATGCATATATAAAATAAAGGGGCCTGTGTGTTGTGTGTGCATACATGTGTGTATGTGAGCAGTAAGAGAGTGAGGGTAAGTGAATAGGTTGTGTGTGTGTACATAGGTGTGGTGTGTGGGCAGGAAATAACAGGAAGGGTGTGCTTGTGTGTGTTAACAAGACATGGTGTAAGTGGTAGGGCAATACAAGAGTGTGTATACAGGAATTCAAAGTGTGTGTGTGTGTATTGGGATACATATCAATATGCAGGAAATACCACAGTGGAAGAATAAGAGGGACTTGTGTGCAGGAAAATAAATGTGACAATGAATAACATAAGACAGGGAACATGGCCTATTACCAGGCTATACAAACTGGAGCTCAAACTCAGTTAGGAAGAAGGAAAGGAGATCAATTCATTGTCCTTTCAATCTCAGGTTTTCAGATTAATCCAACAGTACATACACCCCAGTTTTAGATAGGAGTACTAAATTGGAATGTTGACAGTAATGATGATGACAATGAAGAATTAAACAAACCCATCCTAGAAGGGAACACCAACCCAGTTCATGAGATATGCCAAGGAGAACCAGTGTACTTCAGTACACTGTTTTTCCCAGATTGCCAAAGGCAAAACCCAACTTTCAATTAAAACCTATACACCATACTCATCAAAACAGTCCCATTTGAATCTCAGTTTAGAAGAATACCCAACAGTGAGGTATTCCATGAATCTCAAGTCTGTGTAATCTCAGGTTTATATCTCAAAACAAATGTGAACTTTACCTAAACTCAGGTTTATGTAATCTCAGATTTTGATGAATCAACATAGACCCAAAACCTAAAAATTGACACACATATAGGATTTAAGTAGGGGTACCATATTAGGCTTTCAATACAGGTAATTAACAGCATGTAATGGATTAATTTAATGACAAAACTCAAATTAGTATACTGGAATTATGACAGGGAAAAGAGTATCAGTAACATATGTTAAAAAAGAATTCGAATAGGAAAAACTTAACAAATCATGAATCTAATGGTTGTAACTGAACGGAAACCCTTGTGCACAACCCCATGTATCCATTTCGTGTCACCCAGGCCTAACACGGCGTGTCCAGAACAAGAAATCAAATTTACATACACACAGTGTACTGACAGTGCTCTGTCTCGTGCACACGTGCACTTGTGTCGTGTGCACGACACAAGACACGAGAGGATCTCGTGGTGACACACATGGGTAGCCCACCTATAGGGCTACCTCATGGGCCCACTGGCCTGTGTCCACGAAGTGTCAGGGTCGGACACGAGACCCGTGTCAGTGGGTGAAACCACAGTGTACTGTCTCAGGCAAATCCCCGTGTGGGATCAAAATCTTATTCGATACGACACGGGGACACGTGATACTTGACACATGGCATGTCAGTCAGTGTCCCTTGCCTCGTGTCGAGTTTCGTGTCCAAAAGTTGCGTGTCGTGTCCGCTACAGGGCCCGAGTAGCTGGGGATCCCTGTAGCAGCGCGCGAGCGTGTGCGCACGCGTGTCCACACCACCAAAACGACACAGGACGACACAAAAACCAAGACACAAGGACAGGAATCCTTAAGCTAGATCTAAAACCTATTTCCTATTCAAAAACAATAGGTAAACTGGATCGACATGCCCTTTGTGGCATTCTGTCGAACACCACGGCTAGTGTACTGATACGTATCCAGAATAGACACGAATCCTTCGACACTGGACACAAAACCTATCCAGACCTTAGGGGGACCCTTAGGGCTTCCTATTGGTGAAGACAAAATGAAAATCCATGAAGAAATAGGAAAGTTACCTATTGGTGAACAAGCCTTCACAAAAACTAAATGGAGAGATTCCTCAAGCCACCCAAACTTTCACAAATTGTTGTTTCCCTACAAATAACCAATACCAACAGCAAGAGCATTGATTTTAGGTCCTAATGAAAATGGTTTGGGGAAGAAAGGATTTAATTTGGATTTTTAATGAATTTTGGAAGATGTAACTCACCTCTTTCCTTAGAACTTTTGGATGAACCCTAAAAGAGGCTAGCCCTAAAATCTAGGAGGGACTTTATAGTAGGGGAATCCCTAGGTTAAACCTAGCTGGCTGGCCAAGTTGGGTGTGGGTGGGGTTTGAGCTAGGTTAGCTAGTCCTATTAAGTTTAGTCACAAAATGACTTGTGAAACCACAAGCCATTTATCAAAACACTTGATTCCTAAATTCCTAATTAAATTCCTAATGAATCAATAACTACTAACTTAAGTCATACTAGGTTAGACTAGAGTCACTTGACCTAACCAAGCCCAACTAACTAGGGTTAGTTCCTAGGTTGGTCTACAAGGGTCAAAACTAGTCAAAAATCAAACTAGTCAAAATAAATCCAAAATAATTCCTAAAAATTCCCATAAATTCTAATTAATACTAATAATTTTAATTTACCCCAAAAAATGACAAATTTACCCTCAAACTAGAAATATGGTAGTGACAAATCTATCCTCCTTAAAAGAATTTTGTCCTCGAAATTGAAAGGCGAAATGCAACTGATGAGAAGGATAGAAAGTATACCTCACGGTCCAAAAAGATAGGGGTACCGCTCGCTCATCTCATCCTCCCCGCTCCCAGGTAGACTCTCCTGGAGAATGATGCCTCCATGCGACGCATACCAAGGGTATCACCTGGTTCCTCAGAACCTTCTCCCGTCGATCCAGAATCTCTACTGGCTGCTCTGGATAGCTGAGAGAAGGCCCCACCTCAATATCCGAATGATTGAGCACATGGCTAGGGTCAGCCACGTATCGTCTCAACTGTGATACATGGAATACGTTGTGGACCCCCATAAGTGCAGGCGGCAAGTCTAGCCTGTAAGCCACGTCACCGACTCTCCCACTGATAACGAAAGGGCCGATAAAGCACGGGCTAAGCTTTCCGCCTCCACCAAAACGTATCGTACCATGAGTCGGAGATATCTTCAAGAAAACCTGGTCTCCGACCTAATCACAAACAAGGTCTCAATTAATATAAATAACAAACATGATCAAAAATCACAAAGAATCACCCTAAATCTAATCCTACTCTAATCTGTACCTCAAACTCCAAGGGCCTCCGGTGGCTATCGGCCCAGTGCCGATGTCTGTCATGCGCCACGTGAAGTCTGTCCCTGATGAGCTTCACCTTCTCGGCCGCATCCACAATCATCTCTGGCCCCAGCAAAGCTCGCTCACCAACATCATCCCAGGATAAGGGTGTACGGCACCTACGCCCGTACAGAGCCTCGAAAGGTGACATCTCAATGCTGGCCTGGAAACTATTGTTATAGGCAAACTCCACCAAATGAAGATGATCCTCCCAGGAACCTCCAAAATCCAAGACGCACGTCCGCAGCATATCCTCAAGGGTCTGAATAGTCCGCTCTGACTGTCCGTCCGTCTGGGGGTGGTATACAGTACTAAACTTGAGCTGAGTGCCCAAGATGGTCTGCAGACTCCTCCAGAAATGGAAAGTAAAATGGCTATCCCGATCTGAGACGATGCTGACCGGAACTCCGTGGATCCTGACTATCTGCCGCATATACATCTCCGCCAGCCTCTCTATAGACGTACCCACCTTGAATGGCAAGAAGTGGGCCGATTTGGTCAACCTATCAACGATGACCCAAATCGCGTCTTTCCCTCCTGGAGTACGCGGCAATCCTGATACGAAGTCCATCGTGATATGCTCCTATTTCCACTCGGGAATGGGCAGCGGCTACAATAATCCACTAGGCCTCTGTCTCTCTGCCTTGACCTGCTGACAGACCAAGCACCTAGCTACGAAGTGGGATACCTCCCGCTTCATTCCTGACCACCATACATGCTTTCGCAGATCTCGGTACATCTTGTTGGCACCCGGGTGTATAGAGTACTGAGATCTGTGGGCCTCCTGCATAATCTGCTCTCTGAGCTCCCCGCTAGGCACACATAACCTGGCACCGTGCCTCAGGGCACCATCCTCTGCAAGTGAAAACTCAGGATCCCCCACTCCTATACTGATCTGCTCTCTAATACTCTGCAAAACCACATCCTCGAACTGGGCCGCCTTAATCCTGTCCACCAAGTCTGACTGAATCTATATCCCCCATAGCTGCATCTGCACTCCTGGCACGATCACCTCAATCCCAAGGCTCTCCAAGTTGGCAAACAAATGCCGATCCATGGTCAAACACATGGCTGTCGGATACCTACTCAAGGCATCGACAACCACGTTGGCCTTCCCTGGATGATACTGCAGTGCAATGTCGAAGTCCTTAATCAACTCCAACCATCTGTACTGTCTCATGTTTAACTCCTTCTGAGTGAACACATACTTAAGGCTCTTGTGATCTGTGAAGATCTCCACCCTCTCACCATATAGATAATGCTTCCACAGCTTCAATGCAAAAATCACTGCTGCCAGCTCCAGGTCGTGGGTAGGGTAGTTCTTCTCATGAGGACGTAACTGCCTGGAAGCATAGGCAATCACCTTCCCGTGCTGCTGTAACACACAACCCAGCCCCTTTCCCGAAGCATCACTATAAATAGTGAATCCACCTGATCCTGAAGGCAACGTCAGAATCGGAGCTGTCGTCAGCCACTTCTTCAACTCATCAAAAGCTGCCTGACACTCCTCTGACCAAACATACTCAGCGTCCTTCCGGGTCAACGGCTCTGCAACCCGGGAGAAATCCTGCACAAATCTCTGGTAATATCCTGCCAGCCCTAGGAAGCTCCTGATCTCTGCAACTGAAGTCGGCGCTGCCCATGCCTCAACTGCTACAATCTTCTTAGGGTCAACTGAGATACCATCTCCAGTCACCACATGCCCCAAGAAGTCCATCCGATCCAAGAAGAACTCACACTTGGAGAGCTTCCCGTAAAGCTGCTCCTTCTTGAGAATCTCCAGCACTATCCTCAAATGCTCCTCGTGCTCCTCCTCAGTCTTGGAATATATCAAGATATCATCAATAAACACCACTACAAACTGATCCAGATACTGATGGAACACCTTGTTCATAAGGTACATAAACACTGCGGGTGTATTGGTTCGCCCAAATGGTATAACCAGAAACTCGAACTGTCCATACCGCATCCTGAAAGCGGTCTTGGGAATATCCTCCCTCTTCACCTTCACCTGGTAATATCCCGACCTCAGATCAATCTTGGAAAATACCCGAGCTTCGCTCAACTGGTCAAATAGATCGTCGATCTGCGGCAGTAGGTATTTGTTCTTGATCGTGAGGTTGTTGAGTGCCCTATAGTCAATACACATGCATACTGACCCATCCTTCTTCGGCACGAACAACACTGGTGCATCCCATGGCGATGAACTCGAGCGGATGAAGCCCTTGTCCTGTAGCTCATCCACTTGCTTCTTCAGCTCCACCAGCTCGCTGTTGTTCACCCGATAGACATGCTGAGAGATGGGCTCCGCTCCTGGAACCAAGTCTATCGAGAACTCAATGTCCCTGTCTAGTGGCAGTCCCGACAACTCCTCCGGGAAAATATCCATATACTCTGCTATCAAGGGGTGTGGAATCGTCTGCTCCTCGACCGAGACTCCACAGAAGACTCTGCTGCTCTGCTCTGCCTGACGTCTGGAGTACTCGAACTCTGGCTCCCCCGGCGCTCTGAACAGAACTCTACCCCCTCTGCAATCGATGCTGGCGTGGTGCCTGCTCAACCAATCTATGCCTAGTACTATATCGTAGTTCGGCAATGGCATTACGAGCAGGCTCACCTCCAACTCACGGCCTCCCAAAACTACTCTCCGACCCTTACAAACATCACTCACGAGGATAATACCACCCCCGATCGTGATCTTGTAAGTCCTAGGCAACGATTCAGCTATGATACCGTGTCTAATCGCAAAAGATACTGATATGAAGCTATGCGAAGCACCGGAATCAAACAATGCAAATGCTGGACTGGAGTCAAGAAGAATCGAACCTGCAATCAGCTCTCCGGTCACCTCTGCCTCTCCAGCTGCCATGGCGAAAGCTCGTCCCTGCTGGCCTCCCCTGGCCTGCTGCTGGTGCTGGACAAACCTCTGCTGCTGCGTCGGCAGGGCTGGTCCCCTCTGCTGGCCTACTGGAGCTCTGGCTCCACCTCCCGGAGCTGTTCGTCCTCCAGACCTAGGACAATCCCTCATCTGATGATCTGCTGCTCCGCAAAGAAGGCACTTCCCGAGCCTCTTTCTGTACTCGTTGAAGACATGCCCAGGCTTCTTACAGAAGGTGCAACTGACTGTCTGGTGCCTGGGTGCCTGATGCTGAAACTATTGCTGGTGCGCTGGCCTCTGCTGAATCGGCTGCGGCTGGAACTGCCTCAGCTGCTGATGCTGGAAGTGGGGCCTCTTGGCCTGGCCCCCGCTGCTGCTGCCTCCAACTGGGTCTCTCCCCCTCTTGAGCCTAAGCTCAAGGTCATTCTCTGCTAGCAAGGCTCCCGTCAAGATCTCCTCAAACGTGGCATCTCTGTTGCCCTTGGTCAAGGACTTAACCTCCTTGACTAGGCCCTTCCGGAATCTCTAGGCCTTCGTCGTCTCGCTCAAGCCCTCCACAAACCTGCCGAGGCGGCCAAACTCCCCGACGTACTCCTCCACTGAGAGACTCCCCTGGACCAGGCTCTCAAACTGCGTCTCCAAGGCTCTGACTGCTGAATCTGGAAAGAATTTCTTCTTGAAGAAGCCCCTGAACTGCTCCCAAGTCTGCCCTGGTACCCCCACCCTGGGGTCCGACTGATACCAGGTGCGAGCAAGATCTCTCATCCGGCTCGCTGCGACCTCGATCTGAAGGTCTGCTGGAATCCTGGCCGAGCGGAAGATCTCCTCCATATGCTCGATCCACTCGTCGGCATACAGGATCCCCTCTGTCCCCATGAAGTCCCTGGGGCTCATCTTCTGAAACTGCTCGATCCTCGGTGTCCTCGGCTGCTGCACCACTGGTCGAGCTGCGGCTGTCGTGACGGCCAACTCCATGCCTCTGTCCTGCCGAGCCTGCGGTCGGTCCATGAACTGCTGGAAATATGCGAACATCTGAGCTGCGTCCACATGTCCTGGAGGCGGTGGCGGCTGGAAAGGATCCTCTGGAAAGATCGGGTCCTGCCTTCCAGTCGGTGGATGCATACCCCCTGCTGCGGCTGCTGAGGTCTCAACACGAGCTAAGGTGGCAAGAGCTGCAGTCCCCTGGCCTCGCCGTGCTGGCTGAGAGGTAGCAGTCCCCTTTATAGCATCCTCATGGACGACACGCTGCGATCGAGTCTCTACCATCCTGAAGATAGACAAACAAGAGTATCAATTTCTGAGAAAGAAGCGAAATAACAAAGGCGGATAATTATAATTCAAAGGATCAGCTGACAAAAGGATTTAGATGGCAATAAAAGGAATTTTCCTAAAGTGATTGAGTATCTTAAAATTAATGTCCTATATCCTATAGCAGGCTGCATTGATACTCTAGTTCGAGTACCACTACACTTCTAGTCTAGACCTGCATGGGCCACCACTAAAACGTGTCACGACCCGCACCCACTATGAGGGTACGAGAACATAACAACGCCCAGCCTACGCCGCAGTGTCGGCGGTAAAGTGCTGTTCTAGGTCAACATACATCTAACTATATATATCTAAACAGTTTATACTCCCCGAATGGGGGTGACATAACAGTAAAACTCAATCACAACTAAGGAAGAGATAGCACAAAATGAAATAGAACTCAAGGAAGTAAATAGATGAAATAGTAGTAGTCTAAGATAATCCCAGCAATATCCAACAGTACAAGGTCTCAGATGAAAGAATATATACAACTCATAACTCCAAATAAAGTCTAACTAAGACATGTCTCAAGACTGCACAAAATAAGATAAGCCTAACTAGCCTAGTCTAGGCAATCGGGGTGATCTCCTCAGCTAGAGCTGGGTCCTCCTGAGGGTCCAGCTCGCAGGTGTCATCTAAGGCTGCCCCGTAGTAAGTGTCCAGGCAGGCCTCCTCCAAGTCCTCTGTAATATTTTCAACAGGTCCAGTCAGGACAGGAGCGAGCACAGTACATCTCAACAATTCATAGCAGGTTAGAAAATATAAACATGCAGTAGAGTAAGATACAGGAAACTGAAAGGAAATATATGATGAAAAAGAGAGAACTGTATGTAAATAGCTACTGTATATAGAGAACTAATAGTGACTAGTGAAGCAGAGTACAAGATAGCACATGTAAACATGACAGATTTGCACATGATCTACACTAAAGAGTTTGTACATGATCTACACTACAATGGAATTGTTCACATGACTACTAGCACTCCCCCGTTTTCCCCAATCAATACACAAGGATCTAAACAAGTTATGTTATTGTACATGATATCACATGGGACCCATAAAGGGTGCACATGATAGTATACATGAAGGCTCTGTGAACATGAGAGTACAAGATTCACAAGAGTGTATATGTATAATGAAAGCACAGGAGTACATGATGAAAGTGAAACGCACATGACACAATGTACCCGATGCTCCCGAGGGGGATAACATCGCATGAAGAGATCCATATAGTACTAATCCGTGATAATGTCGTGACAGCATCAAGTATAGTAATCTAAAACAGGAATATAATTCTAAGCAGGATATGAAATGATCAGAGAATGTACTCGCCTGTATCTGAGTGTCCAATATGAAAAGTATCGTCCAAGGAGTGGTGTCTGGCTCCTAATCAGAACAACACAAGTCACAACAGGTCCAAAATAGTAAAATGGAGTCCTACTATGCATTCTATATGATTCTAGGTCAATCTAGGCCAAAGTCAACTCTTGGTCAACTCTGGTCAACTCTAGAAGTCAAACTAGGTCAACCAAGTCTAATTAAGTCTAAACTAGGCTATTCAAATCTATACTAAACTTCAATACTCTGAGCAAGACAAACTTATCTCTAAAACCTATCACTCTATATATATATAATATCACACTACACAATTATGCATATTCACTACTCTACACAATATATATATATATATATATATATATATATATATATATATATATATATATATATATATATATATATATATATATATATATATATATCCTATATAACCTTAGGCTAAGTATAACTCTTACAATCATTAAACTAAACATAGAAATGTATATATATACATTCACACATTAGGATTATCATCTAATCTAGGAATATACCCAGAGGCTATCCATGAGACATATCATAACACATAGGTACATATGTGTCCACATATACATAAACATGCATATATAAAATAAAGGGGCCTGTGTGTTGTGTGTGCATACATGTGTGTATGTGAGCAGTGAGAGAGTGAGGGTGAGTGAATAGGTTGTGTGTGTGTACATAGGTGTGGTGTGTGGGCAGGAAATAACAGAAAGGGTGTGCTTGTGTGTGTTAACAAGACATGGTGTAAGTGGTAGGGCAATACAAGAGTGTGTATACAGGAATTCAAAGTGTGTGTGTGTGTGTATTGGAATACATATCAATGTGCAGGAAACACCACAGTGGAAGAATAAGAGGAACTTGTGTGCAGGAAAATAAATGTGACAGTGAATAACATAAGACAGGGAACATGGCCTATTACAAGGCAATACAAACTGGAGCTCAAACTCAGTTAGGAAGAAGGAAAGGAGATCAATTCATTCTCCTTTCAATCTCAGGTTTTCAGATTAATCCAACAGTGCATACACCCCAATTTTAGATAGGAGTACTAAATTGGAATGTTGACAGTAATGATGATGACAATGAAGAATTAAACAAACCCAGCCTAGAAGGGAACACCAACCCAGTTCATGAGAAATGCCAAGGAGAACCAGTGTACTTCAGTACACTATTTTTCCCAGATTGCCAAAGGCAAAACCCAACTTTCAATTAAAACCTATACACCATACTCATTAAAACAGTCTCATTTGAATCTCAGTTTAGAAGAATACCCAACAGTGAGGTATTCCATGAATCTCAAGTCTGTGCAATCTCAGGTTTATATCTCAAAACAAATGTGAACTTCACCTATGTAATCTCAGATTTTGATGAATCAACATAGACCCAAAACCTAAAAATTGACACACACATAGGATTTCAGTAGGGGTACCACATTAGGCTTTCAATACAGGTAATTAACAGCATGTAATGGATTAATTTAATGACAAAACTCAAATTAGTATACTGGAATTATGACAGGGAAAAGAGTATCAGTAATATATGTTGAAAAAGAATTCGAATAGGAAAAACTTAACAAATCATGAATCTAATGGTTGTAGTTGAAAGGAAACCCTTGTGCACAACCCCATGTATCCATTTCGTGTCACCCAGGCCTGACACGACGTGTCCAGAACAAGAAATCAAATTTACATACACACAGTGCACTGACAGTGCTCTGTCTCGTGCACACGTGCACTTGTGTCGTGTGCACGACACAAGACACGAAAGGATCTCGTGGTGACACACATGGGTAGCCCACCTATAGGGCTACCTCATGGGCCTACTGGCCTATGTCCACGAAGTGTCAGGGTCGGACACGAGACCCGTGTCAGTGGATGAAACCACAGTGTACTGTCTCAGGCAAATCCCCGTGTGGGATCAAAATCTCACTCGACACGACACGGGGACACGTGAGACTTGACACATGGCGTGTCAGTCAGTGTCCCTTGCCTCGTGTCGAGTTTCGTGTCCAAAAGTTGCGTGTCGTGTCCGCTACAGGGCCCGAGTAGCAGGGGATCCCTGTAGCAGCGCGCGAGCGTGTGCGCGCGCGTGTCCACACCACCAAAATGACACAGGACGACACAAAAACCAAGACACAAGGACAGGAATCCCTAAGCTAGATCTAAAACCTATTTTCTATTCAAAAACAATAGGTAAACTGGATCGACATGCCCTTTGTGGCATTCTGTCGAACACCACGGCTAGTGTACTGATACGTATCCAGAATAGACACGAATCCTTCGACACTGGACACGAAACCTATCCAGACCTTAGGGGGACCCTTAGGGATTCCTATTGGTGAAGACAAAATAAAAATCCATGAAGAAATGGGAAAGTTACCTATTGGTGAACAAGCCTTCACAAAAACTAAATGGAGAGATTCCTCAAGCCACCCAAACTTTCACAAATTGTTGTTTTCCTGCAAATAACCAATACCAACAGCAAGAGCATTGATTTTAGGTCCAAATGAAATTGGTTTGGGGAAGAAAGGATTTAATTTGGATTTTTAATGAATTTTGGAAGATGGAACTCACCTCTTTCCTTAGAACTTTTGGATGAACCCTAAAAGAGGCTAGCCCTAAAATCTAGGAGGGACTTTATAGTGGGGGAATCCCTAGGTTAAACCTAGCTGGCCGGCAAAGTTGGGTGTGGGTGGGGTTTGAGCTAGGTTAGCTAGTCCTATCAAGTTTAGTCACAAAATGACTTGTGAAACCACAAGCCATTTATCAAAACACTTGATTCCTAAATTCCTAATTAAATTCCTAATGAATCAATAACTACTAACTTAAGTCATACTAGGTTAGACTAGAGTCACTTGACCTAACCAAGCCCAACTAACTAGGGTTAGTTCCTAGGTTGGTCTACAAGGGTCAAAACTAGTCAAAAATCAAACTAGTCCAAATAAATCCAAAATAATTCCTAAAAATTCCCATAAATTCTAATTAATACTAATAAATTTAATTTACCCCAAAAAGTGACAAATTTACCCTCAAACTAGAAATATGGTAGTGACATTTTATACTAACTCGAGTGGAGTTAACTTGGCCATAAAAGAACTACTAATCTTGTGTTCTTTTCCTCTGAACAAGGTTTCTATGATCGCCTATAGCTTACTATGATAATGCAAATTTCTAAAGAAGAGTACATATTACTTTACTTCTATGAAATACTGAGGGAAAAACTTACTCAAAACTGAACCCATGGAGTACTTCTTCTTCGATCGCTCGCTGGCTCGACGCAGAGGACTAAGTGCTGCCCGATGCATATTGGGGAAATGTTCGACGTGGCCGTAGCTCGACAATGGACTCAACGGCTCGAGGGATTGACGTTTACGTACACAGCTCGACAAGGCCTTCCCTTCAATGCAGTTGAATCTGCTGTTGGGATGAGCCGGTCGGCGTCCCGGTTGTTCGACACGACCGTAGAGTCGTTGGCTTCCAACTGGTCCACCGACGGGGCTCCCACTCATGTCCGCTCGTCACTAAGTCAATAACGATGACTGTTGGGATCCTGTCGATGTTGGTACGAGTGTACACGACAGCGTCAACGACAAAGGTGGGCGGCCAACTTCCGAGGTTTCATAAAGACTCAAGGCTCTGGATACGTCAACAGTGTAGGAATCAAGAGCTGTCGACCACTTGACTGTGGTTCAAGAGTTGTCGACCGACTTTAGCGTGGCGAGGGCACATTTGGTGTCGGCGGTGTATGGTAGGGGTGAGAAGAAAATAAGATAGAGAGGAGTTAGGAGAAAAGGCGGCTCCTGCTTCTATTATGTGAAGCCTAGAATTTATAGGCTGTTATATGCTACTAAGGGAATATTAGGGTTTATCCCTTTAAATATGTAGTTGCATACGAACCCTAGTCTATTGATGGCCGGGCCTTGGTTCTTGCTAACTATTGAGATGGGTAGTGAAGGGAATACTGATGGAGAGGAATTATTGTGGGCTAAAAGGATTTGGTCCAAAAAGCTTAAAGGAATAATGAAAATTTAAATAGTTTAACTAATAACATTTAATATAACTCATGTATAGGAGTTCAAAAAAATGAATAAATAAAGTTGAGAAATGTTATTTAGTCAATAAATAATAAAATACAGAATGTAGTAGTAACATGGAATTAATTCTTAAGAGATACCAATTCTAAATTTTTATATATAAAAAAATTTATAAATAAATCAAATCAAAACTCCTTAATACAAGGATACAAATATAATAATTCCTAATTTTCAAATATCCATCAACAATGTCTATTAAAAGAAATAATAAATCAGGGGCTCACATCCTACCCACCTTAAAAATAATTTCGTCCTCGAAATTCTAATTCATAAATATTCCTTAAAATTCAAAATTAAGTCCACTTTTACCCCTTTTTTTTTCTTTCCCAAATAGCTTATATCATTCTCCTAGCCATTTTATAACTCTGAATACTTGAGGACTTCTACCTACCTTTGGTCACACTACTCCTCAAAACAAGGTCACTAAATATTATAACCTTCTAACTAGTGGATAATAATTCTACCAAGGATATCTAAGACATATGGTATCTTTAATCTCCCATATCTATCAAACAACCAAAAATTTAAATAATCAAGTAATATTATACTATAATTTATAGAATTTCTGATAAATCCTAGACAGCACGATCGTTTGTTACCCCAAAATAGGAAAGGACGAGAATCAATGGTACGGAAAGCAAGAAAGTATAATCGAGAGCAAATATGGAGTTTTCAAGGACGTAGAGGATTTCTAGGAGAATTTTCAAGGCAGAGTGGATTGAGATTTCTAAGGGTTTAGTCAGATGTGCAGGCTCGTATCAGTTCAGTTATGTAACCGATATGATATGCTCTGACCTGCATGGGCCACCAAAATATTTATTTAAAATAACAGTAATACTTACTAATAGAATAACCCCTAACATATTTGTCAATACTACTAAAATATATTTTAAGATATAATAATAATTATACATTTGTAGAAAAATAACACATGCGTACATATATATAGTTTGTCCCAAAAATACATATCAAGTGAAATAATACTAAGATAGTTAAATTACAACTACTATTTCTTAAAACACAGAATCAAGAAAATACTTAACAAATAATAATAATAATAAAAATAATGGTCATAAAAACTACAGTTAACATCAGTTCCAATAATAAAAATAAATATAATATGAAAATAACACTAAAACAAATAACAAAACAAAAAAAGCAAAAAATAATAATAATAATAATAATTGAAAGAGGCTTAAATGAGCTGCTACTCTCTAGAAATAAGAAAAGAAAAGAGAGAAGAAAGGAGGATGGGGAAAGGAAAGAAGGAGCGGGAGACGAGGAGCGGGGGTTTGGGCGGCGACGAGGCTGGACGTGGACTCGGCAAGTAAGGGCGAAGAGGATCGAGAGGGAGAGAGGCGGTGTCACGACCCGCACCCTGAAGAGGGGCACGAGCACGTGGTTACGTCCAGCCTACGCCACAGAATCGGCAGTAGAACGCTGTATATAGGGTCTGTAAATACTACGACTAAAACAGATAAATGTACATGTACAGTTATATACACTCCGACGGAGGTAACGTAGCAATATAGTCTCAATCACATAATCAAAACTAAGGTAGATAGCATGGAAAAGAGATATGATAGATAAAGCAAGAAACGAGTCCAGAAATATCCACAGGTCAGAGCTAACACAATATCCAGAGTCTCAGAATAATAATAAGTATAAAGATACTACAACTGAAATGAACTAGCTGGCTCGCAGGCCAGGAAAACCTAACTAAAACTAGGCTACTCGGGATGAGCGAAGTCTAGTGGCTCTACCACTAAGCCCCTGTCTAGGTCAAGTCCATCAGACTCTATCCCGTAGTAAGTCGGGCAATCAGCCTCTAAATCATCTGTAAAATTTGTCAACGTATCCTGTCAGGAAAATGAGCAAGTACAAAACACCAACAGTAGTTCCATATGAATTGAGAAATACTATAAGAGACAGTAATAATAAAATACAAGACAAAGAATATAGGCGACTTGGGAACCATTTGAAAGCCGAGTTACAACCCTTAAACCAAACAAGGACCAAGGTTGTAACCCTTTTTTCAAACTGAACCTAGTCCCATCATTATGGTAGAGTATAAAAGACAGGTAGAGCATATGAGAAATGAATCATAGCATGGTGAAAGTACAGTAAGTAAAGGGGAACTGCAATGTAAGCTATGACAACAAATAAATAAAAAGTGATTTGAACTATTAGGACGAAATGTGATCGGCTAGGAAGCAAGGGAAAGGTTATCCACTTGGCCAGGCAATCACACGAAAATCTCTGGGAAGGGTCATACCGGCCAACCTGGATAATCGGCACGGGGTATCTGCTACACCCTACGTGAGGTGAGGGTGGCACTAGCAATATATAGTTACACGGAGAATTTGATCACATAACCCCTAATAATTCCCCTCTATCCTCGAATAGTATCACGGATCCGGACATGGCACGTCATGACACGGGGTTCCATAAGAGGGTAGCAAGTCCCCTTAGGAATCGGTGTCTATACAAGTACAGGAACACGGAAATATCTCATACCCATATACCAAGAAAGTCCAGGAATAACATCTCATGACAGGATCCGACATATACTAGTCCGTGAACCGTCGTGTCGGGAATCAAGTAAAATACTACGACTGAATCGGATATAGTAGATATCAAGACAATGAAAGCTATCAGTGAATGTACTCGCCTGTGGTCCTGAGCTGATAGAGTGAACAGACGCTCAGAGTGATCACAGACCTAAAATAAGATACTATGAGTCAAACAGGGCTTAACACTGAAAAAGGAAACTAATATAATCCATGAATGCAAGTCTGAGTCAAAACTAGGTCAATCTAGGTCTAACTGAGTCATACTAGGCCATACTGGTTTATACTAGGTCATACTAGGTCACTGGGAGTCATTTCAAGTCAAACTAGGTCAATCGGGATCAACGGTTGACTTATAGTTGACTTTTGGTCAAAAAGTCAACTCTGGTCAACTCTGGTCAACTCTAGGTCAACCCTAGGTCAAACTAGTCTAATGTTGGCCAACTGTTGACTTTCAGTCAACTGGTCAACTCTGGGTTGGTTTCGGTCAAATCGGGTCGCTTAAAGGCTAAGTTTGACTCTCGGTTGACTTTTGTTGACTTTTAGTCAAAAAGGTCAACCGACGTCAAAACTAGTCTTTGAGTACCATATTTGATCATTACCAACCACGAAAATCAAGTTCTAACACTATCTTAGACTTCTAACATAAATACCCTATTCCTAGGCAAAACTAGCATTTACCCTTCTAAGGTAAATCTCGATACCTTGCCAAATACCAATGAAACCTTGCAAATACCCATGATACTAGCCTAGGCTCCTTAGGGTAGCTAGATATCAACCTATCTAAGGTTTACCTACCAAGAAATTTGGGTATCCTAAGTATCTAGGCCATGTTAGGATACGGGGTATAGGTTTACCCTATTACCTATCTAAACATATCATGAATTTACCCTTTTATATACCACACTCACCCACACCACTCATTCTCACTTGATACCACACTCTATTAGGCTTCTCTATAGGTTTCCTACTAGTTTAGATATAGGCTAACTATGGGATACTAGTATCACTCACTAGGCTTTCTCTCGCACACACACAAACCTCAATACACACACACACACACAAACCTCAATACACACACAAACACAAGCCTCCTTGTGGACTGATTTGGAAGTGAAGGGGGACAGATTTTGAGGGGTGAAATAGGACAGCCTTAAGGGACTATCTAGGGGCTGTCATGGGGTGTATATATGGGCTGAAAATGTGAAGTATTGGGACAGCTACACATGTATTTAATGTGGACTGTTATAGAGGGTCTTAGGCTGAACTATGGGCTGCAATAAATGGGGATTTCAGGACAGCAATGAGGGGTTTCCATGGGCTGTTTTGAGTGTCCAAGGGGACTAAAATTGATGGTGCAAGTGGGGAAATCTGGGCTGAAACAGGGGCTGTTTGGACTGTCCATGGGGACTGATTTTGTGGGGGCTGTCCTTGGCAAAATAGGACAGCCATAGGGTCCCTATGTGGGCTGATTTTGTGGTCAAGTAATGGACAGATTTGTGGTGGTTTGGTGGGGTGAAATGAAGGAAATGGGTGAACTGAAATTGGTGATTTAAAGGGCTATCTTGATGGCAACATGGACAGCCATCAAGAGCCAAAAACTGAGCTGATTTGAGGCCAAAACAAGGACTGTTTTGGACAGTGATGTGGGCTATATTAGGACAGAAATTGGACGATACAAGGGCTGTTTTGAACAGCCAAGTAGTGGTTCCTCCCCTTCCTTTCTCTATCACTCCACACAAGCTCTCCTCTATCTATCCTTTCTCAACCAACTCTCAACATATTCTTCATTCCCCTCCATCAACACAACACACATACACCCCCTTGCTGGCCGAACCTGGCCCCATGCCCAAGCACACAACAACACCACAAAATACTCACTAATAGCCATATATATATATATATATATATATATATATATATATATATATATATATATATATATATATATATATATATAGAAATATATATATATATAACCACATATATATAAACAAATGGAAAAAGAATATGATACATTAAGATACTTGAATAAACTCATTCTAAAACATGTCAAAATCTGGAATATTAATGAGAACAACACAAAAACAATATTAAAACAATATCTATGTGTCCAAAAGAGGGTTTTTCCTATTGGGATACAAACCTACATGTGGACACCCCTAGAAATATCCAAAGGATACAAAAATGGTCTCTAATGGGGACACCACCATGGAAATCATTCCTAATGGATTCCTAACCAATCTACATGAGAAGAGGAACAAGTTTAGAGAAGGGACTACCTTGATTTGGAGAAGGAATCAATGGTGAGCTTCAAAAGTGGAAGGAGCCTTTGGAGAAGAAGAGGAAAAAGTGGATGAGAATGAATAGGAAAGTGGTTTCTCTCTCCTCCCCACCCCTACACCTAGTGGCCGGCCACAACATGTCCTTTTGTCCTATTTGATAATTACAAGTTTGCCCTCCAATGTTTTAATTAGCTAAAAATAGGAAAGGGTTAAGTCGGGGGGTAGTTTAGTCAAACCGAAACCACTAATCTCTAGCTAATATTAACTAAAAAATAATTAGTCTAGTCTCTAACCAAAATATCTAACATGTGGGCTATGACTAACTAGTGTGTGGGCCCGCTAAGGTCGAAACTACCCCGGGTCCCCGAAACAAGTCAAAACAAGTCGGAATGAGTTGAAATTCGAACCCGATTCAAATAACCCCAAAATAATACAAATAATTCCAAAATAATTTTTAAAGTAGAAAATTACCAAAATACCCCTGTTTGTGAAAACTAGGGGTGACAGGTGGACTGGGGGGTCGGCTTGGAGCGCGGCGCTCGAGAGAGGCGGAGAACGGGAGCGGGAGGAGGAAAGGGTTTCAGAGGGTGGCCGGTGCCGGCGTTTGGTGCTCGAGCGTGGGCTGGGAGTGTCCTGCCAAGGATGGGGCGCACGCGGAGGGGGAGATGAAACGGGAGGCGGATGCCAGCGTGGTCGACGCTGCGGAGGCGAGTGTAGGAAGGCGGAAGTGGGGCAAAAGTGGGCGGCCGGTCGGACGTGTTTTGCTCGAGAAAGCGGAGACACTAGAGGCAAAGTCGATGGTAGATCCGTCGGCTCCAGCGGCGCAAGGGTGGTCGGAGGTGTATACGAAGGGTGTGCTGATGATGAAGAAGATGGTAGTGGTTTGGAGAACAGGTAATGGCGGCAGGGGCATTTGGCCGAGGTGGCCGAAATTATTGGGTTGGGGTCATGGTGATGGTGGTGGGCGGCTAGTGGCCAGGATGGTGGCGGAACTTGTGGGGTGCTGTGGTAGGTTCTGATGAGGCCATGAGGGGATGTAGGAGGGCGGCCAGGGCTTTGTCCGGCGAGTGGCAGGGGTCGGACAGGGGTTGTACAGTCCATGCCGACGACACAGATTCAAAAATTTGAGTTTATAGAGTCTAGGTATTTGGATGTGTACGGGATGCAAGACACGAGAAGAATAATGTAATTATAATATAAAATATAGTGGATAAGAAGCGGACACGGACACGATGCACAAATTTTGGTTGTGGTGATGGAGAAATTTGTGGAGAAAAATTTGGCTTGTGAAATTATGGAGGAGTACCTGCCTATTTATTGGATGTGGGAATTCCCATTTAGATAAAGATTAGTATTTATTTAAAATCCAAATAGATAATTAGCTACTAATAAATTTAATCCAAATTAAAATCCAAATCCAATCCAAATCCAATCCAATTAAAATCCTTTAACTTAAAATTAGATAAGGTAAATCAAATTTCAAAATAAAGGTATTATTTTAATGATTTAAATAAATCCATGGAATCAAATCAAGGTTTAAATTGCCATAATAATTCAAAAATATATTTTCCAAAAATACTAATAATAATAATTTTGAAAATTACATTATTATTTAAAAATAAACTAATAAATAATTGCAAAATATTTATCTATGACCAAATAATATTTACATAAGTATATTTTTATAAAATAAACTTTTATTTATTATTATAGCTGTATAAATGAAAGGTTTTATAATTAAATAACAAACTTGGAAATTTTGGAATGCTAACAAAATAGTTATTAAGTATATTATTTTGAAACCAATAAAAATATTTTTTAAAATTATGTACGCTCGTACATATTCGCACTCGTCGAGCAAATTCGAAAATGAACTTTCGTGCCCGACGTACAATACGACTACGCGACGTACAATACAAAATTTTAAATCAGTACCAATTTTAATAAAAAAATAGTAAAAATTTAGGGATTTTACATCCTACCCAATTTACAAGAATTTCGTCCTCAAAATTAAGAATAAGTAGGGGGTTGAGAGGGTACAAGGGTATATCAATGAGGAACAATCAAATCACGACGTTCAAAATATGTATTAGAAAATCGTGACTTCGATAACTACGAAAATAAATCACGAATTTAATTTAGGGAGTGAATGATGGTCGCGACAATGAATCTAGAGTTAAGGAAAAGGATGAGTAAGTCGAGATGGGGATATAGTCCTATCGGTTGGTCGGTGGCTAACTATTTTGGCAATAGTTGGGGGGATAACTAAAGGTGATACCTTGGGCCTATCTATTAGGTACAAGTCTTCGTCTAAATAAGTGAAAGACGAAAACCAATATGAGTCCAAAGAAGTTGTTTTCGAATACCTATACGTGGTTCAAAGGCGAGCGAGTAATTCAAATGAATTGCCAAGGCTGTTGTGGATGGGACTCTAGAGGACAAGTTTAGCTATGTCCCTATCCACGTAGAACGATAAATAAAAGCGAACCAAAGTGCACTTGGTTGATCAGACCATCATGCACCGGTTCTAATAAGACAATATACTAGTGAGTGGCCACTCCATAGTATATGTCTTGATCAAGCTTGATAAAGAATTAGCTTGCAAATACTAGGCTATATTAGCACCATTAGTCTAGGTAATAAAATATAGGCACGTGAGATTTAGATTGAAATAGAGTAGGATTAGTTCAAACTCCTTAAGACTCTCGGTTATATCCTATGTTGGTCTCTATACAGTCATCCTATAGTCTCTTTTGTCCAAGTCTTTGGTTGACTAGGTTAGGGTCCTCTAAATTCTAGAACCTAAGTGAACTTGCTAATATAGGCCACAAGGACTAAGGGGTTGTTAGGTCATAAGGCATTCTACCCAACTTACAAGAGTTAAACTAGTAGGGCGATGGAACAATGGGTCATGTCCGCCTAGTATGGGTTACCCTATTAATCTCTATCAAGCACGAAAGAAGGGCACGAATCACGATAGAAGGGATCAAGCAAGATGCAACTCGAGGAGTCAAACGAGAAGGCGGTCAAGTATGTGGATGAGATCCTAGACTCTAATCCTATACGCAGGCTTGCTTGGTACGGTAAAGTAACCAAACAATTTAGCTAGACCTGCATGGGCCACCACAAAAACATGTAACGCCCTAGTCCCAAAATACGTAGGACCAAGTACGTAGACATGCCAGCTGTATATATACGATGTACAGGACCTTGTATGTATACATAAGCTGTAAAGTATAGTAATCTAAGACAAACTAAATCTCATCCACAATGAAAAGAATAATAATACAAATATCAACTCGAATATTTATGATACAATCGTTGGGAGGAGACAAAGTTCACTACCAACTATCTCAATGAAAGAAATGTACAATAAATCGAGCGATAAAAATGGCAAGACGAACCAAGCGCAATTGTCATCGAAGGAATGAAGAAGACCACGACCTTGGCTAGGATACCTGCGGAAAACATGAACACACACCTGGGGAAAAACCAGGTCCTCAGACGGACGTAGCAAGATACAGGAAGAACAAGCTAATATGAACTGTCAAAATAATAAATAATATATAAAAGACTATTCTAGACACACACATGCAAAGGAAATTCTAACCGCCTAATATGCAATTTAGAGGACAACTTTCATGCACATGGGTGGGATTTTAGGCTGTGTGTACGTAACTGGCATCCAGTCATCTGTATCCGGCCATAACGTCCAAAACGTCAGAGGGTATCTGCAAATATATCGCCACAGTTCCATCCGGAGACTGTGGTTTACCTGTTTGGCTTCCCATATGCACTAGCGACTGTCCACCCCCAATATTCCCCATACTGTTCAAGTCATGTCCATGGCTCGTCCAGTTTTGTAACTGCTTGAGTCTCTAAACCCTAGTCATAGCAGTTACGAATATCTACCGTCATACGACAATAAAGATAGCTAGTCAATAAGTTGTGCCCCTAATAAAATGTCTCAAACCGTGTAGTGTGGGTGTCACAGCCAAAGGAGATATAAGAATATTCCCCAACAAGAAGGTAGTCCGCTAACACTAAGTCAACATGCATAAATTAAAGTAACGACTAACAAAGTCGCTTGCACCCAAGTGTGGCTTGGACGCGCAGTTTATAACAAAGGAAAACTAACAATATAAATAAAATAAATAATACAGAAAATAAATAATTGACAGTTAATTAGCAAGGTATACTTGCCTGGTATGACTCCTGGGGTAGTGCGATGCTCATGATGGCACAACATATGGCTGCAATGATATAACTACGTAAGACAATCTCTGATGATGGCATGGACTATTCCATCGTGTTCAGGACGGTCGAATTGGTTAGGGTGACCTAAGGATTTACGAACTTGGAAAAGGAATAGGAATAATGGGGTTGGTCATGGAAAGAAGGAAAAATGGATAACAATAATTATATAAACGATTTTTGATAATTACTTTATAATACTTGAAAATCACAACATTTTTATAACAAAACTATAATTTGCTAGTAGTAAATATTACAACCATATTTAATAACATAAAAATAATATAATTATATTTTTAGACTTCGCAATTTAGCCTTAAAAATAAATATAGCGCAAGTCCTAGCACAATGTTTTTTTTTACAACATAATATAAAAATATATACGAATATATTGATTTAAAATAACAGTAATACTTACTAATAGAATAACCCCTAACATATTTGTCAATACTACTAAAATATATTTTAAGATATAATAATAATTATACATTTGTAGAAAAATAACACATGCGTACATATATATAGTTTGTCCCAAAAATACATATCAAGTGAAATAATACTAAGATAGTTAAATTACAACTACTATTACTTAAAACACAGAATCAAGAAAATACTTAACAAATAATAATAATAATAATAATAATAATAATAATAATGGTCATAAAAACTACAGTTAACATCAGTTCCAATAATAAAAATAAATATAATATGAAAATAACACTAAAACAAACAACAAAACAAAAACAAAACAAATAATAATAATAATAATAATAATAATAATAATAATAATAATAATAATTGAAAGAGGCTTAAATGAGCTGCTACTCTCTAGAAATAAGAAAAGAAAAGAGAGAAGAAAGGAGGATGGGGAAAGGAAAGAAGGAGCGGGAGACGAGGAGCGGGGGTTCGGGCGGCGACGAGGCTGGACGTGGACTCGGCAGCAAGGGCGGAGAGGATCGAGAGGGAGAGAGGCGGACTGGGGGGTCGGCTTGGCGCGCGGCGCTCGGGAGAGACGGAGAACGGGAGCGGGCGGAGGAAAGGGTTTCGGAGGGTGGCCGGTGCCGGCGTTTAGTGCTCGAGCGCGGGTTGGGAGTGGCCTGCCAAGGATGGGGCACGCGCGAAGGGGAAGATGAAGCGGGAGGCGGATGCCGGTGTGGTCGACGCGACGGGGGCGAGTGTAGGAAGGTGGAGGAGGGACAAAAGTGGGCGGCCGGTCGAAGGTGTTTTGCTCGAGAAGGCGGAGACACTAGAGGCAAAGTCGATGGTAGATCCGTCGACTCCAGCGGCGCAAGGGTGGTCGGAGGTGTATACGAGGGGTGTGCTGATGATGAAGAAGATGGTGGTGGTTTGGGGAACAGGTAATGGCGGCAGGGGCATTTGGCCGAGGTGGCCGAAATTATTGGGCTGGGGTCATGGTGATGGTGGTGGGCGGCTAGTGGCCAGGATGGTGGCGGAACTTGTGGGGTACTGTGGTAGGTTCTGATGAGGCTATGAGGGGATGTAGGAGGGCGGTCGGGGCTTTGTCCGGCGAGTGGCAAGGGTCGGACAGGGGTTGTACAGTCCATGCCAAGATGCCGACACAGATTCAAAAATTTGAGTTTATAGAGTCTAGGTATTTGGATGTGTACGGGATGCAAGACACGAGAAGAATAATGTAATTATAATATAAAATATAGTGGATAAGAAGCGGACACGGACACGATGCACAAATTTTGGTTGTGGTGATGGAGAAATTTGTGGAGAAAAATTTGGCTTGTGAAATTATGGAGGAGTACCTGCCTATTTATAGGATGTGTGAATTCCTATTTAGATAAAGATTAGTTTTTATTTAAAATCCAAATAGATAAATAGCTACTAATAAATTTAATCCAAATTCAAATCCAAATCCAATCCAATTTAAATCCAATTAAAATCCTTTAACTTAAAATTAGATAAGGTAAATCAAATTTCAAAATATAGGTATTATTTTAATGATTTAAATAAATCCATGGAATCAAATCAAGGTTTAAATTGCCATAATAATTCAAAAATATATTTTTCAAAAATACTAATAATAATAATTTTGAAAATTATATTATTATTTAAAAATAAACTAATAAATAATTACAAAATATTTATCTATGACCAAATAATATTTACATAAGTATATTTTTCTAAAATAAACTTTTATTTATTATTATAGTTGTATAAATGAAAGGTTTTATAATTAAATAACAAACTTGGAAATTTTGGAATGCTAACAAAATAGTTATTAAGTATATTATTTTGAAACAAATAAAAATATTTTTCAAAATTATGTACGCTCGCACATATTCGCACTCGTCGAGAAAATTCGAAAATGAACTTTCGCGCCCGACGTACAATACGACTACGCGACGTACAATACAAAATTTTAAATCAGTACCAATTTTAATAAAAAAAGTAAAAATTTAGGGATTTTACACAATTTCACAAAATTGTCAAAATTACCAAAATACCCTTAGGCTAAAAGGTAGTAGTATGGCATTCTAATCACCTGACTAGGCTCCCATGGTCATGGTTAGTCTCAATTCTAGGGTTACACTAGTTAATCAACAAAATCACATTTCAATATTTAAATAGTTTTAAATTAATTAAAAATCACTAAAAATTATAACATGAGTTAAATCTTATTATTGATTAATCAAAATTATAAAATTTTAAAATTACCCTCATTTTAAAAAAGTGGGTGTTACATTAATAAAATACTTTCTTGATAAATTAAATAGGTCACTTAGCTCAAGAGAGCAATTCAAATTTTGTACAAATTAAGTTTCCCTCCATTTTCTTTCCCTCTCTCCAAGTTTCTAACAAACTTCCTACAATTCCAACAACCTTTCTAACTGATTTCCTACAGTTTGTAATAAATCGTATCTTAGGGGTCTTTTTGGTAAAGTGGCAATTCTCAGCACTTATTTAACTCATAAATTTTTTTTCTCTCTTACATTTTATTAACTTTTCTCCTGTAAGAAATCTAGAGAGAGCAGAGCTCCTCTCCCAATTCCCCTCTCCTTCCCAAATTGCGTAGCCCTAACCCTAATTTGGAGATCTAGCCTCGGCGAGGCTAGCGATGGCAGCAACACCTCCTCCACGACGATTCCTTCACCACAGTTAGACGGCGGCGGTGGTGGTGGAACCTTCACTTCCGACGATTAAATCGGTAGCAGCGCCACCCCGGCGTTGAGTTCACAGCGACACTCCGTTCATCTCAGCGCGCGAGTTCCTTTCCAGCATCTAAACACGGTTCATCTCCTCCACGACGCGGCGGGGCAGACGATTTCCACGGCGACGCGCATCCTCGATCTCGACGAGCAATTCCTTTGCGTCTCCTCCTCCGACAGGACGGTGATCCTTTTTGGGCGCTCGAGTTCTTTGACAACAGCTCAGTGAGTTCCATTCTGACTTTTTTCCTCTTTCTGATTGTTTAAATCCTGACCGATCTGGTCGTTGATCTGAAATTTCAAAAGAATTTTTGTTCCTCTCTGAAGAAGTTGATCTCTGTTCAGTTTAGACAGCCGATCACCGTTCTTGGTGAGCTTAGAGTTCTGTTTCGATGTTATGATCGTAAATTCTGTAGCTAGGTGGATTGATCGAGTGTAATTATATCTTTGATATAGATTTGAGAAATTCTTGAATATGAGCCGATCCGGATCTCCGCTGTACTAGAGCAGTATAGTGAGATGTTGAGTCGCGGGTCATGTCCGGCTCAGTTGGACGCATTGTGAATCTCGTCGAGTCTCCTTCAGGTATATATTGTCTCCTCCTCGATTTTAAGTTTCCATGTCGAATTTTGATATGAATTTTGTCCGGCTGCATGTATTCGGTGTCAGGATCGATAGATTGGGGTGGCGTATCACATGTGTTGCGTATAGGGATGATGTTGTGTGCGTGTGCCAGACCTGTAGCTGTGTCCCATTGTCGGTGTCCTGAGTTGTGTTCGTGTTAGACGTGAGTTTGTGTTCTGCTCATGATTGACGTCGGTTCGTGTCCAACTTGTTCATGAGGATATCATTCAACTGGAATTGTCACGACCCGCACCCAGTGTAAGGGTACAAGTGCGTAACAATGCTCAGCCTACGCCGCAGAATCGGCGGTAGAACGCTGTTCTAGGTCACTATTTAAACCAACTCACATAATTATAAATCCCAACTCCGAACGGAGGATAAGTATAGAAATAATATAACTCAATCGCAGTCTAAGCACGATAGGATATCACAGAATTCTATAACTAAAAGAAACAATAAAAACTACAAAAAAATAATAACTCAAAATAAGACAATTCTCAAATTATTATAATTCAAGTTTCAGTAAAAAAATCTAAAACAGTCTACTAAACTAGTCTCCCGATCACTCCTGGGAGTCGGGCCAAAGGTAGCTAATCCCTCTCCAGATCCATAGTGAGCAGGGCATGCATCCTTAGGGCTAATATCTGTAATATTTTCAACAGGTCCAGTCAGGACAGGAACGAATATATCTCTTCAAGTAAATCCAAGTAAATGACAAAACTATAAAACAATTATAGGCAATTATATTGATGAAGCATGGGAGTTTGAGACAGTTTAAGATGTAAAACCATAGTAAAAAAACAAGAAAAACAAAAGTTGTGAAACAGAATATAATGTTAATGAAGACTGTAAATAAAAGCTAGCTGAACTAGAATAATGTGATATGAGTCCAGTGGTAAAATATATGTCAAGTGTGATTCCATTCAATGATCCAAGTAGGGTGATCCTTGTAATGGTTCTTGTAATGATTCTAGTAAAGATTCTAGATAATACTCACAGTGTGTTTTAAAATACTAAGATCGACATATAAACGGCTAGGGGTAATCCGGCACATCACACACTGGCCAAGTGTGGGATGGCTATCGTTTTTGTATAATTCACAGGGAGGTGGTTCGAGTATTTAGGAATGTTTACATGTCTAGTCAAGTATTTTCCCGTCCGACAAATATTAGTGAATCCATAACACGACACGTAAATCGAGAATGAATCTAGCCAGAACATGAAGGTGCTTGTAGGTGATTCTTGTAGTGGTTCTTGTAATAGAGGCTAGACAAGTAAGGTATGTGTGTCATATACATGAATACCAGAAAATATCAATTCGTGTTTGTAACCGAGAATCAAATAGAACAGACTAAAACTAAAATATAGAATTTGACAAGTAAATGAAAGAACTATCAGAGTATGTACTCGCCTGACAATCTGAGCTGCTGATGAGGACGTATAACTGAACTAGAGTCATGTAAACCTATTTAAGGTAACCACAAGTGTCACGACCCGCACCCTAGAGTAAGGGCATGAGACGTGGGTACGTCCAGCCTACGCCGCAGTGTCGGCGGTAGAACGCTATCCTAGGTCTCATGCATCTAACAGTATAAGGCTAAGCAGTTATACTCCCCGAATGGGGGTGACATAGCAGAATGTAAACTCAATCACATCTAAGGTAGAGCATAATGGAAGATAGATAAAACATGAAATCCAAAAGGGATACATCAGATAGAAGTCTAAGTGTTTAATATACACCAACCCAGAAATATATCTCAAAGCTCAAATACAGTAATCCATAAAATAAATACAACTCAAGACAACTGAAAATAAGCTATAAGCAAACCTTAGCTATCTATACAACCTCTACTGTGTCTCCTCTAGGCTAGCAGGCAACCTCCAGGCTATCTGTAAAATTTATCAACAGGTCCAGTCAGGACAGGAGCGAGCATAGTACATCTCAACAAATCATAGCAGGTCAGGATATATAATCATGCTAGAGAGTAAGATACAAGATACTGAAGGAATAACATGATAAAAAGAGAGACTGTAAATAAATAGCTACAGTATATAGAGAACTAACAGTGCTAGTAATTCAGAGCACAAGATGGTTATGTAGACGGCACGATGTTGTATACGAGTAATCTACAGAGGTTATACACGAGTAATCTACTGGATTGAATACATAATCACTTCTACTCTCCCGCCCCAATCAATACACAAGGATCTAGTTAAGTTATGTTATTGTACACGAAGGTCATGTGAATACATGATTATACACAATTTCACACATTTTGTACACGAATGTCACAAATACAATGAGTACACGATGTTCACAATAAAGTACACGAATACCCAATGTATCCGCTAAGGGCCCGTTTGGTAAACCGTATTTGGAGGTGGGATTTGAATTTTTATGGATTTGGAGACAAATCCATGAAATCCTATGTTTGGTTGGAGATGTATTTGGATATGGAAAGTATGACAAAATTCAAAACTTGGATTTGGTTGAATTTTGGAGGAAAAAAATAATTATTCTTTAATAATTTCGTTAAAATATTTATTATTTAATAATTTTGTTAAAAATTAGTAAATTAAAAATTAGTTAATCTTTAATAATTTTGTTAAAAATATTTATTCTGTAATAATTTCGTTAAAAATTGGTTAATTAATAAAAAAACTGACTATTTTATTAGTATTATTAATTAATAAAAAATTAGTATTATTAATTAAAAATTAGTTAATTAGTTAATTTTATTATAATCATAATTAATAATTTATTAATATTATTATAATATTAATTAATAATATTTATTATTTAGTTAATAATCATAATTTACTAGTATTATTATATTATTATTATAATATTAAATAATAATTTATTAGTATTATTATAATATTAATTAATAATCATATCCTATGTTTAGTATTATTAATTAAAAAATTAGTTAATTAGTTAATTTTGTTATAATCATATTAATAATTTATTAGTATTATTATAATATTAATTAATAATTTGTTAATAACTATTTTATTATAATCTTAATTAATATATTTTAATCACAATTAGAATCATATTTTATAATAATTTAATTAATAATTTACTAATCATAATAATATTAATTTATAATTACTATTTTTAAAATATTTAATTTATAGTTAATTAATCGTTAATTATTAATTATTAATCAATATTTATAATTTATAATTATTAATCGTTAATAAAAAATTATCGATTGTTAATTATTAATTATTAATCGTTAATTATAATTTATAGTTATTAATTATTCATTATTAATCGTTAATTATTATTCTTTAATTATTAATCGTTATTTATTTAAAAATTAACTAATCATTAATTATTAATTTTATAATTAATAATAACTAATCGTCAATTATTAATTACTAATCGTTAATTATTAAATTTATAAATAATAATAACTATAATTAATCATAATTAATTAATAGCTTAATTATTGATCATGACTATAATTTAATTATTAATCATAAAACCAAATCCTATGTTTGGTTGGAGTTGGATTTGAATAGTAAAATCAATTATTTGGATTTGGAGGATTTCCAAATCCAAATCCAAATAGTAAAATTCGGTTACCAAACAAGTCATAAGGGGATAACATCGCACAACAAGATCCATATAGTACTAATCCGTGTTTCCAACGTGTCAGCATCATGTAAAGTAATCTAAAGCAGGAAATATACTCCTAATGCAGGAAATATACTCCTAATGCAGGATATGAAATGATCAGAGAATGTACTCGCCTGATAACCTGAACAGCTGATAGGTATAGAGGTCCAAACTGAAGCCATAGAGTCCTATTTAGAGCAACACAGGTCAATATGTATACGAGAGATAATAAATGAAATGTACAATGCATCTGCATGCTGTCTAGGTCAAACTAGACTAAAGTCAACACTTGGTCAACTCTAGTCAACCACACTAGTCAAATTAGGTCAACTAGGTCAAGTCCTAGCCCAAACAAGTCTAACAAGTCTTACTAGGCCTAACCAAGCCTAGGCTAGCACTCACACAAGCACAAGACAATGTGAAGCACAACAATGCATAATATAAATTAGATAATATATATAAATACATACCTTCATACATACATGCATATCCACATTACATACATATTTATATATATAGGCATATGTTACATCATGCATATTTACATAGTTACATAGATATATACATTCATGCACATTTACATACATACTTTTATACATTATATATGTTAACATTCATTACAATGCATTATATTTTACTTATACCTTTGATTGATTGATTCATTCATATATGACATTCATTCATGCATTTATACATTCATTTATATCCCGTATGCATGCATATTTCAGGTCAGACATTATATCCATTCACATATCATTAAGTTGCATACATATACTTATTTTTATTACATACATGTCATTCATGCATATTACATACTTACATGCATCTACACATTGTATACATTGTATACAACATGTAAAATAGAAGAGGAAAAATGGGAAAAAAAACTGAAAAGGAAAGGGAAGGGAAGGAAAAATGTAAGAAAAAGGAAAACAGTGGACATATACATGCTTGCATCATATATTCTACATTACCATACATGCTATCATTATATATTGCATTATATTATTTATACATTATGCATTCATATCTATCATTACATATATATCTTGCATTCATATCTAGCATTCATTATATACTTTCATGCATACATTATATATCATTCTTTCATTCATGCATTGCTCATATGCATTATATTAATTGCATTCCTACATGCTTGTATTCAACCATATATATACATTAATGTAAAGAGAATATATATCATATATATATATATTATTTCATTCATCTAACATATCATGCATTACAACTCTATATTTATTTAATATCCATACTACATAGGCTCATAGGTTACACAAAATGTATATATCGTATAGTCACTCTTCTATTTAAAATCAATACTGTAACAATTGGGCATTCACTAAATTCTAGGATTAAATTATGTTGTAGTCCTTCGTGTTAGCTTTCCGAAACTTCAAAAGGATCGCATTTTCGTGTCCGAAAACTCCCGAATTTGCCAAAATACCCAAACACGTTCGTCTTTTGTACAGCTGACACTCAAATAATTCTACAGAAAGTTACAGAAAGAATTTGGCTTATTAAAATATATATTTGGAAAGCTAACTTCGATACGGTTATTTTAAAAAAATGGAAGATAAATCGGAGTTCTAAGCTAAAAGTTATGATATTTCTAAGTTGTTTTGGTTAATAAAAACGTGGATAAAAATTATGACGAATTTGACAAAAGAACACATATAGGCCAAGATACTTGGATACAAACATAGGTATCCAAATGAAACTCATTCTAACCATCCTAACTAAGATCAGTTCACTCTCTAACCATTATAAAACTAAATTTAAATATCTATTTAAACTATTATCATACATACATACACATGGGGTGTCCTAATTTGGGATCTATCAAGTAGGACACAAGACACATATCTAATCCTCAAGAGAGCTCCAAATGGCCTCAAATTTGAATCTAAATGGGACACATACATGAGGATAGATCATACGGATTCAAAACTAATTTATATGAAAAGAAAATCGATTTAGAGGATGGGTTTTACCTATTGGGAGTGAAATCCCAATGAAATCCTTTAGGACACGGCTCCGATACGAAAATTCCTCAAAGTGGACACTCCTCCTTGCACTCCTCTTCCAATCCTTGGTAGCACCCTTTCCTTGGAGAATGGGAATGATTGAGGGAAGGTTTGGTGAAGGAATGATTTGATTTGGAGATCAAATCAATGGGAAGGCTCTCTAAATTTGGGGAAGAACAAAAGGAAAATAAAAGAGGCAAGATTGTAATGAATGAAATGAATCATTCTCTCCTAAAGGTGGCTGCCATAAAGAGTCCATTAGGGCTAATGGGAAATGTCCTAATTGTCCCTCTCTAGTCTCATATGGTTAAGATTAGACTATGTTCAAGTTTGGGGTCAAGGTAACCACAAGTCACAACATGGTCTAACATATTATAAGAAAGGGCTACAATGCAATTCTACATGCTTCTAAGTCCTTCTAGGTCAAAGTCAACCTTGGTCAACTCTGGTCAAACTTGGCCAACTATAAGTCAAATAGTCTGTTTACTAATTTTTAGGTCATACTCAAGTTTTCAAGTCATTCGGAGTTCATTTGAGTCGATTTGGATCAAGTTTGACCAAAAGTTGACTTTTGTCAACTTGGTCAACTTGTTGGCCAATTCGACCAAACTAGGCTCCTTATGACGATCCTAATCTGTCCTAACGCTCCCTATAGTCATATCACAAGCAAACATTACATTACCAATATATAAACTTAATTCACAAAGGCTATATATATATATATATATATATATATATATATATATATTTTTTTTTTTTTTTTTTTTTCAACCGCCAAGTCTTTATTGATAGATAAAGGAAGATTACAAAAAATCATGGAAGCTTAACAAGAGATCAGCCTCTCTTCTTCCCATGCGAGCAGGCAACAGTTGCTTTGGCAATTTGTCTCTGGATCTCGTGTAGGATCTGCCCCCCGTCATATTTATATTGTTCATATCTCCACTTGTTCCGGTTCTTCCATAGAACCCAGCAGATAGCGCCAACAGTAATTTGCTTGTAGTGAAGGTTGTTCCGCCTCCACCAAAGAGAGAAACACTCGTCCAAACTAGAAGCTCGACCCTGAATCCGCAGAAACGATTTGTAAGACCACCAAGCATGCGTGGCAAGCTCCCCATCAAAGAAAATATGGCGAATAGACTCGGGTTTAGGGCTGGAGCAACAGTGACAACTAGAAGCCAAATGATAACCTAACCGTTGAACATGGTCATCAGTAGGGAGCCGATCAAGGAGAATCCGCCAAAGTAGCACAGACCATTTTGAAGGAATACAAGAACTCCAAATATTTTTGAAGCGATTATCTACCGGGAAGGAAGCACGAATAGCCTTCCAAGCAGATAAAACCGTGAAGCGAGGGTCGGGAAGCCAGTGCAGTCCAGACTCGTCCTCGTTAGTTAGATGGAAACTATCATCGAGGTCCCGACCAGCAAGGAGTCGACGCCATATGTGAGATGAGGAAGAATTAGCCAAAGCTTGAGATGGATGACATCGAGGAAAGTATTTCATCTTCATGAACTGTGTCCATAGGAGATCCTGAGTTCTCAGTTTCCACCATAATTTCACAGTTAAAGCATCGAAGACGTCTCGAAGCCGCCTGACCCCAAGGCCGCCCTCTTCGTGTGGTCTAGCGATGTGATTCCAACCAATCCAAGCATGTTTACGAACACCATCTTTAGAACCCCATAAGAACTTGCTAAACATGGCTTCGATTTGAGTGATAACACTCATTGGGGGATTACTAGCTGCAAGACAGAAGATCGAAATCGAGGATAGAACAGATTTGATGAGGGTGAGTTTACCTCCAGGGGAGAGAGTTTTGTTGTGCCAACCCTGAATTCTACTGTGAATCTTGTCCTTGAGGTCCTCAAACATAGCTGAATTACGTCTACCAGTCATGAGCGGGCAACCGAGGTAGGTAATAGGAGGAGATTTAATTTGATACCCAGTGAGCACACCAAGAGAAGCCGCTCTATCTTCAGGAAAATCCGCATGGACACATATAGCTGACTTTAAAACATTTACAAGCTGCCCAGAGACACTTTCATACCGTTGAAGCACAGTCTTCATGAGCTGTATAGAGCGCCGATCACCCCCTGAGAAGATAAGAATATCATCCGCATAAGCGAGATGAGAAACTCTTGGGCACCCACTGGGAGAGTAATATGGAGTATAACCAGGGATCGAATCCAATTTCTGCAGGTTTCGACTAAGAGACTCTGCCGCAAGCACAAATAACAATGGAGAGAGCGGATCACCCTGACGGAGGCCTCTGAATGCTTGGAAGTAGCCGGACATGCTGCCATTGATCAGCGTAGAGAACCAAACATTGTTGATTAAGTGAAGAACCATGTCAATCCATGTTTCGTTGAACCCAAGTCGACGAAGGGTAGCAAGGAGGAATCGCCAATTCACCCTATATATATATATATATATATATATATATATATATATATATATATATATATATATATATATATATATATATATATATATATATATATATATTTTATATAACAATTAGATATGAAAGATGGTTGTGTGAGGGTGTGTGTGTGTGTGAATGAAGGCTGCTGGTTAAGCACAAAATATGAGAATAAAGTGATAAGGATGCATCTACAAGAGTATACTATATATACACATACCTATGTGTCAAAGAAAAACTATATATAAATATATACACATATAGGCTATAAATAGATATATGCATATACACATATATATATGAGAAAGAGAGTCAATCTCGAACCTGTAATTGGGTTCCAGATCTGGAATTAAAGTCTTGACAACAAATCAACATATATATACATATAGTTATATAATGGAACTTATATATACACACACACACACACACACACACACACACATATATATATATATATATATATATATATATATATATATATATATATATATATATATATATATATATATATACACTAACATACAAAAAAAAGAAAACAAAAAAAATATACACTAACATACAAGGAAATACCATATATGCATATAATTTGCTAAAAAATAGGAATTAATACCAACAATCAAATCCCACAAGTCCAAAACAGTGTTCAAGAATCAAAAACTCAGAAATTATCAGATTAAATCCCAGAAATCAAAATATCCCAAAATTCTTCAAATGCGAATGTCGAGAAAATCCTATTTTTACAAATCGACCCAAAACACAAAATACTCCAAATTAACTCACGAAACTTGGCAAATACGTTGGTCTTGACACGTGGAACGTGCTCGGGTACTCCCATGGTCGAAATCGTGTCCGTATCGTGTCCAGTGAACGAGTATCGGAAAATTCGATATGCGCGTGAACTGAATCAATGTGAACCCAATTTCTCGCTCGTTTTTTATCCGATTCTCGTGAAACTTCGCGTACACCTGGGCGTACACATCCCCGACCTACTGGCCAAGTTAGCGTGCAGCCACAAGTTGTGTCTGACACGTACGCGGGGCATATCCGCGTGCGGGTATGCGCACGTGCGCAGTCCCGTGCACAGCATCGTACACGCGTGTCGACGAGTCTAGGGACTCGTGTGTCCCACCTCGTGTCTCATATTTGTGTCCTAGGCTAGGGTAGGTACAGGGCTATATGTTGGACACCCTGAATCGTGTCCACGTGTCATGTCGTGTCCACACGAATACCGTGTCAGCGGCGGCTGACCGCGTGCGCGTGTGGGCCGATCAATACGATCGTGATTTCTCTCTCGTTTCTCGACGAAACTCTACAAAATTTTGGGAGCGTGTTCTCCGACACGGCCCCCACCTACACGTCAAATTTTACGCGACCACGTGGCCTATGCATCGAGAAATCAACCCCGAGCAGCAGGGCACGCGCGCGACCTGGCGTACAGCGCGTTCGTGTCCTGTTTGGACACGGACATGAGTCCGATTCCTGTCGAAACTCATAGGGTCGTGATCCTCATATATAGGGCTACCATATTATATAAAAAGATTCAGCAAAAATCAAGATTAAGTCCATTGTGACATTTCATCGAACACCTACATATATAAACCGGTACGTGTCCGATACGGACACCAAACGAATACAAAACAGGATAAAAATGAACCTACAGGTCAAGGGTACCTAGGTGCACACTACCATGGAGAAAAATCAAGAAAAATAATGCTAGAATAGGATTTACCTATTGAGAGTCAGAATCTCAAAGTAAAAGGCTCCTCGAGCGCTCCAACGATCGATTACCCCCAAGCAAACGCCTCCACAACCTTTCTAGCAATGCTACAGCAAGATCCTCTCCTTCCTACGAGCGCAACGGAATTCGTTTGGGCAGAAACGGACTATGGATGAAAAAGTTGGGATTTTTGGAGAGTGGAGGCTAGGTTTCTCTTGGAGGCTAATGAATTCTACATAATGAAGGGGCTACCTATGGCCGGCCAACTATAGGGGATTAGGGTTTTGGTTAGCACATGGGCCTAGGCTCCCTATGTTGCTAATAAAGCCCAAGTCAAAAAGGCTTTAAAAAGGCTAACTAGAAAATGACTTAAAATTCATTTAAATCATTCTAAAAAAATAACTGATTAATTCTAAATTAAATTCTAAATGATGAAAATTAATTCTAATTATGGTATTAGGCTCTTAATGAAGGGTGACTAAGGTCAAACCACTTGATGCTACTCAAAACACCAATCAAGCTAGAAGCATCACATTAATTAATAAATTAATAAGAAAAATTCAAATAAATACATAATGACTAAAATACCCCTAAATTAAAAATGTGTGGTTACAGGAATGGATTCGGCAAGGCAGGAGTCTTATTTGAATTTAATTGTATATTCTTTCCCACACAAGCAATAACCCATTCGAATGCTCATAGCGGCCTATCTAGTAGTCATCATATTACTAGTTCTTTTCCGACTAATAATAATTGTTGTTAATTGACTATTATATACAATTAATAAATTTTATTTTGAGTAAATTATTAATTTTCTAAACTCTAAACTAAATAGTAACATATTGTTTCTTACTAAATGTAGTTAATTAGAATATGATAATTAGCTTTTAGTTAAAATAATAATAATAGTTTAAGTTAGCAAATATTTTCTAAACCTAAGCAATTTTCCTTGCTAAATACAGTAAAAGGTATTTCACTAGTAATTATTTTGATTAAGCTATATTATATTCTTTCTATAAAAAATTTGTTTGTTAGTTTTTACCTATATTTAGTATTAGAAATAGCTAGTTAGCAATTAATTTAGTATTATTCTAAGGGTGATAGTTAGTTCAGTTTATGATTAGCAGTAGATAAGTTAAACTAGTTAAATGTCATTATTTAGTTCCTAACCCAATTGTACCTTAATTCTAGGTGAACATTTGAGACTCATTGGTTTGAAAAGCAAGGCAAGTATATCGACCCGAACCCTTTACTCTGTATTTTTATTTTGCTTTATGTTCTCATATTGACACGTTGTACACACGATTGTTCATTGTTTATCGTTCCTTGTTCAGTGTTCTTTACTTGTACATTAGGGTAGGAAAATACTACAGATATGTGACCAATCCTATATTAGCTAGGTATTGACTAATAGCTTAGGTCTCATATCGTGTATATGGGACTCTAAGCCGTACCATTATTCATGTGCTCTTATATCCTGTACTACCCCAGCCGGTCACATACTCTGATAGTTATTTCAAATACATGTTACACTGATAGTCCAGTTCATTGTTCTGGATCTGGTACTATAGTTTTATCGTTATTCATGTACTACAGTTTCTCGGTTCTTGCACCATAGTTCATATTGTAGTTCATTTTTCATGCATTTCAGTTTTACTTTATTTAGTGCTTCTTGTCGGGGTTGTACTTTGCTCTTTTTCTGACAGGATATGTTGCAGGTTTACGTGATGATGTTGTATCTCCTTCATGGGCTAGAGCCCGAAGCCAGGATAGAGATGCCTCAGGATAGACTTAGAATTTTATAGTTATAATTACATCCTTCTTAGATCGTTTAGTGATTATCATGTACCTTGTATTCAGGTTTCAGGATTGTATATTTTATTCAGGTTACCGAATTTGTCTTCGGCGTTATCATTTCTTTAATTGTATATAAAATAATTTGTGGATTGTGGTGATATTGAGAACGTGTATAGTAGCAGTGTTGTTTCATGTACCTTGTATCTTGGAGTTTTTCCTAGATTTTACAGCTTACTGCGTGTGTCTTCCAACGTAGGCTGGACGTGTCCGACTCGTGTCCGATTATTCAGAAGCGGGTCGTGACATATTTTGAGTGGTGGCCCATGCAGGTCTGTCCTAATGGCACTTAGGCTATAAAGTGCTATTGGGGAACCTGCTAGACTAAAGAAAACTCATCATAGCATAGGATTCGTGGGAAATGATTATAGTTATAAAGATTGATTATATTCAATATTTTCTAGGAAGTTTATTATCTTTTCTAGGGCTTAGCAATCAACGAGTTTTTTTTTCTATTACAGGATGGTTGCCACAAGGAAGACCGCAGATCATCCCGGAGCTGCAGGAGCTTCGGCTCAGACCACAGACGATGTACCTGTAGAGCAGCTTCCACCACCACCTCCTATCTTTTCTTCGCTACCCCCGACGATGATGTTCGACGGCGCCCAGGTGATGTCCATGTTCCAGCAGTTCATGGAGGCTCAGAACCACCAGGCCGCACAGTTCTGAGAGACAGTTGTGGATGCACTCAGGACTCGAGAGACGACAACACCAGCACCAGTAGCACCTCCAACACCAGTAGCACCGAGGTTGGGGACCGCCAGGGACTACCAGAATCTTTGTCCGATGGATTTCTGGTGCCATGAGGGGATCGTATATGCAGATGAGTGGATGGAAAATTGTTACGACCCGATCCCAAATAATTGGGTCGAACGGATCATGTCCACCCTGCACCGTTGTTGAGACGGCGGCAGTAAGCTGTATCTACTATTGTAGGTAATCACGACAACATCTAAATATTTGTCACAACTCAATATTCAAAAATTTAAAACTTTATTCAACTTTTAAATAAATACAGCTGAAAGTAAAAGAACTGAATTAAATGCAAAATTCAAATAACAAAATTTTCAAAACAACAAACTGAAAACTAAAAAATCTAGCTATGCGTTCGGCTCGTCGGCCTCAGGTCCTACGTCCTCCAATGGGGACTCTGGCAATACCACAGGGTACAGAACTGGGTCATAATAACTGTTGTATAACAGCTCAGCATCCTCAAAATCTCCTAAAAATGTTATCTCAAGTCAGAAGGGAGCAAAGTAAAATTCATGATAATCTAACAATTAAAATAATAATAGAATCATGCACTTTTAAACAAATTGAAATAAACAGTTCTCCAGCAGTTAAAACATTATGATGTGAATAGGCAATGAATATGACCGGCTTGGGTTGTACAGTTGTATCCTATTGATACGATATGGCTTGTCCTCGTGTGTATGAAGGGTAAGCTAACACAGTCAGTATACTACTTTGGATGTGTTCATACTTATTACACTACTCCCCCAGTACCCAACAGTCAATCAGTCAGTGCTCTCAGAGAGAGTTCTATGTTGCATCATGGTTTAAACTTGCAATAAAACGATTATTAAATAATTGTAAACTAAGACAAAATGTACTTGCCTCAAATTGGACTGGACTTGAAGGGTTGAGACTTCGGGATTGAAATTAGCCTCGTCCTCGAAATCCTACATTCGAAAACATTGTCTCAGATTCCAGAGTTACCATGCTAACTATGCTAGTTGCAATCTCTAAGTTTTGTCCTAATCAATTTTAATCTTGGATTACGCTATCAAAACAAATCTCGATTATCGGATGCGTTGTAATTAATTACGAGGGAAAGATCAATTTAACTTTTTATTTTGGAAAACTCGTAGTTACCAATTTAATTGGTTAAAACTTTATATTTTTCGTAATTATACATATAAAAGTAAATTTCTTGTTTAATGAGAAAACATAATCTTTGTTTAAATATTACAAACTTGTAAATTTTAATGTGAGAAAAACCTCATTAATTTTTCTATATCAAAATAATATTTATTTTAGTTTTACGCGTTTACGCTAAAAACCAGCAAAACCAGAAAATGAAAGAAAAACTACGCTACAATAATTACAGGCCACAGAGAAAGAAAATAGAAAAGCTGAGCTTTTGCCCTTACAAATTATTGATTTTAAATAAGAAATAGACATGGGTTAGTCCTGAAATCTCTCCTATAATTTAATTATAAATAAAACTAATACTTAAAATAAATTTAATAGTGAGTCTCAATATTGGTCCAATCGTCATATAGGCTAATGCCTCAACGTCCGCCGAAGCCGGTTTCGTTTGCACTTAGCCAGGGCCCATTGACCAATATGGTCGTCGCCCAAAAATCTAAAATAATATTCTTTTCCGAAAAATCATTTTAAAATTATATTATAAAATTTTATAAAAATTTGGGCAGCATTCCCTCTATATTCGGGACAACCCAAAATTGGGAAATACCAAGTCACAACACCAATAACTATCCCAAACCAGGGATTATAATACTAAACCAAGAATTTAAAACCACAGCACAAATAATCAACCACAAAACCCCTTTCCGAAAGAAAATTCGGAAAGAAACCAAAACTCACAGAATCGTTCCGAAATGAGGTTCGAAAAATCTGAAACCACAGAATCCACAAAGCCAAAACTACAGAACCTAACCGAAATAAAACGAATCGAATTCTATAGCGGAATCGGGGGACCGTATCATCATCGACACTACGGAAGGGACGAACTACTCTGACTATCAAGAAATTTACCGAGAGGCTCGATGACGGAGTCCGAAAGGTGGCCTCGGACTCGGGACGCGCCGTCATGGACTCGAGAGTCTCCGGACAGCGTTACGATGCGCTGCGAAAGCCACGGACAGCGGGAAATCGGCCGAGATCGACGGGAGACGGATACACGGGCTAGGGGCGCTGGACCGGGGCACGGCGGCCACGGGCCCGGAGGCGGGGCGCTGGTGGCGTGCAGGGGGAGGCGGCCGGCGCGGGTGGGCGGCTCCGGGCTGGACACGGCCGGATCGGAGCTCTGGCCAAGGGAGGCCAGCCGAGGGGCTGGCGTCAGTCGGGGATCTAGGGCACGGGGAGGCGGGGCGCTGCCATGGGGCACGCGCGGGCGGAAAGATCGGGGTCGGCCGGAGTTGGGGGTTTCCGGGGAGGTGCCGACGATCGCGGTCGGCTGCGAGAAGGCGGCGGAGGTCAGCGTCGGTGGGACGCAGGACTGACCGGAAGGGCACACAGTCGGGGTCGGCCGCGGGGTGGACGAGGGTCGTGGGGATTGGCCATGGTGGGGAGAGTGAGGTCAGGGTGTTGTGTCATTTTTTTTGGGGAAGAGAGGGAAAAGTGAGTGTTGTGGTGAGGAAGGGAGGAACTGAGATGGAGAGAAAAAGGGTGTGATGGTGGTGGTGAGAAGTGGTAGGGAGAAGTGGTGTACGTGTGTGTGCTTGAGTGTTTTAAGGGGTGAGGAGTAAGGATGTGGGAGAGACATGAGGGGTGTGAGCTGGGAACATGGGAAAAATTAGTTTTTTTTATTGCTTTATTATACCAACTTTATATATGCATATATTTATATATATATATATATATATATATATATATATATATATATATATATATATATATATATATATATATATATATATGTTTAGATATAATAATGCATTTATATAATTTTAGGTTAATAGAAAAATCCAAAGATGGGTTCGGGAGAACGGGATCTGGTGCTCGGACTCGGGGTCGGACCCCGGGCACGGGATCGGGACAGGGCGCAATCAAAAGATCCGATAATTAATTTTGAAGATACAGTTTTCTTGATCCGACTATAATAATAATAATAATAATAATAATAATAATAATAATAATAATAATAATAATAATAATAATAATATTAATAATAATAATTATAATAATAATAATAACTACACTAATAACAATTAAAGGAACAAGATCCGGGAGTGGATTTCACAACCTTTCCTCCTTAGAAAATTTTGTCCTCGAAATTTCAAAGATAAGGCGGGGTACAATCCAAAATTACCTAGTCTTGATCAAAAAATGGAATTTAAATCATCAGACACGATCGTATTATAGGCATAATTACTAGGTACAATGATAAAAATATAGACACGATTAGAATTATCTAGATATGATCTGAGATAGAGATATAAATTTTGTTGTGATCAAAATCATTTTGGGTACGAGTAAAGTCTAGATATGATTAAAATATAATCAAAAGAAAAATAGAGGAAAAATCAAATGAGGTCTCGTGAAACAGAAAACGAAAGTGACGGACATCAACAATTTATTGAGAAACATAAGATAATGGAATCTTCTGGGATGAGGGACTTAGAAATTCCAAATTAATTTAGAATAGGGTATAAGGGTTTGACTCAGGGAAAATCAACAGCTGTATGATAGGAGGATAGCGAGTGTGATCAGAACAATATAGCTATGATAGGAATGTAATCGAATGAGGTATTTCCATTGAGAACTGAATGATGATCAAATGAGATAGAAAGAATATCGTTTCACTATTTCAACGGTGAGAGGATATGATATGCAGGAAAAGATTTACAAGGTAACTACCCTACTAATACCATGCAAACCAATCTCTTAACTAGCTGAACTTTCGGTATCTACAAAACTAAGATATCTGTCAAGGTATTAAAATTAAATATATATAGAGAATCATAAACCACATAAATCAATTTCTCATCCATCGTTGTATGCCAATGGTCTTATCTCGAATCCTCCCTGCTTATTCCTTCTCTAGAACCTATCACTCCATTGCTCGTGTTATTCCTTCCAGGTATAGTAGTCATCTAACCATAAAAGTTGATCCTCGTCAGGTGTTTCTTTACTTGATCATTATATTCATATGTTTATATATATATCCAATTTTACTTCCTCCATGGGAGAACATTACCTAAACTCTACCTATATTACGTCTATATCCCGAAAACTCTTCCTTTAATCATAAACTTAAAACTGCCAAATACCTTCATTTGTTTGAATGAGGTTTAGGCACTGGTGAACACTACTAACGGTTTTAACCCAAATAAGTCACAAGCTGGGTATACCACTCCCTCAAGGTTAGCTTACTCCAGGTATTCTTCTACCTTTTCTACCCTTTAGCTATCTAATTTTTATTACAAGGGTCCCTTACAAGGGATGAGATAGGTAACAATCTATGTTTCCCCCGCATATACCTATCAACTATATACATATGGTCACCCACAAGATATATATCAACTATTTAATATATAAAGCTAACCACAACTATCTACAACTTCCAAAATATGTAACTAAGAAAATAATCATAATAATAAATAGATGAATCAATAAATATATATATATATATATATATATATATATATATATATATATATATATATATATATATATATATATATATATATATATATATATATATATATATACAACGTACTAAGGTTGAAACAGGAAAGAGATTGAGTCAATAGAGATTGATATGATCCTAAATAGTTCTAGGAAAATCAAGTAGAATTTTATAGAGAATAGATCCTCTGTGATAAGAGATTACTGGAAATAGAAAGCCATTAAAAATACAAATCCTTTATTCAGACACAGTGAGAATAATTTGATGGTGCAGAAAAGACAACCATATTATGGATATAGTTTCAATAATATTCGAAAACTCAACTATATCCGAAGTCACTTTGCCTCAAGTTCATGCCTCGCCAAAGTGCACCTGACTACAGTAAAATTTGGCTCCACAACTTGGATAGAAATAGGATTTCGAGTATTCTATCAACTTATCCATTTTTTGGCTGAACAACATAGGAGACAAATTTGATGCATTTAGGACGTAGTCTCAATAATATCCAAAAACCTATCAACACCTGAATCATTTCAACTTAGAGTTTATGCCCCGCCAGTGCGCAACTAGCTGCAGTAAACTCGGAGTTTTCATAATTCAGACAAATGACTACAACGCAAATGTGCGAAGCCATATTAGGCCACTGAATATTTTCTCAACTTGTCCATAAGAATTTCAAAGAAGTTTCCTAAAAATTCAAACGAGTTCTAAAGTTCTAGTCATGATAGAAAAAGATGTTGATGTGTGTTCTTCTGGAATCAAAAAAATTGTATCAGAATAAATACGTGTTCTAGTATCCCTTGAGATTTGAGAGATTGGTTGAAGTCATGAAATTGGTCTGACTAGATTATGGCTAATTGAGTGGGATACAAAATAAGATAGAAGCACCAGAGCTTCGAGTTGAGTTGAAGAAGCCAATGAGAATATTCCCGACAAATTACTCAAAGGATACTGACATTTACCAAAATTATTTTTTAGGAAATAATTTCTTATCCAAGGAAAGTTTGAGAATGTGCTGGGTAAGTTGGGTTGACACAAAAAGAAGTATGTCTTATGGATTCAAGAAAGTCAAGTTAAAATGGTTTAGCAAAGCCAACCAGGAGATAGTTCAACAATTCAAAAGTTTTTAAATGACTAAAGAAAATTTAATAATAGGGTGGAATCAATTCTCTGACCGTTCGTGCTTCACGATACTCAAGCATTGAGTTTAAAAGCTGTCTAGGCTTTGAATGGATCAAGAAGTTGCATAGAGAGAGTAGGGTTTCAAGTTGAGTGGAGGGGATCAACAAATAAAATATTTGGAATAACCTAGGAGATAACAATCAATATTGAAATTATTTTTGAAAATATCTTCTCTAGGGGAATCATGAACTAACTAGGCTGGACCAATTCTTTTGGTAATAATTAATATTGAGGTTTTATAGTTCCAGAAGAATTTGGTTCAGGATTCGTTCCAAGAAAGTCAATTAGGAATGAGCTCAAGGCAATTTGTTGGATACGCTAATCGTATAAATATCTCGGGTAGATAAGAGTTTATTAGAGTTTAAAACTCTAGATAGCGAACGGGTCTGGATGCCAAATAAAGGTAGAGCGATAAGATTTGATCAATAAATGGAGAAGTTGAAAATAGGTTTGCTGAAGGAGATTGAAGAGTTCTAATATTGGTCCATAAATAGCAAAAGTATAGATCCTAAGGGATGCTAATATCTGTTAAAGATATAGAAAGGAGATAATCCCGAAAATTATGGGACACTAAAAGATACAAAAATCTAGAAAATAAAATATGTAGTAACATATACCATCATACAATCGGCCTAAACTGGTTAAGGTCAAAAATTCACTCCTTATGTCATTATCACTTCCAATTGTTATAAGTACCAACTGATATCTGGGTATTCCAGAATTCTATCCTTCTAATTTTTTTTAATCATCGATATATCTGTGATAAATACTGTCTTACACACCTTCTCATTAAGATTAGAATCCTCCAATTTTTTTGAAATTGTATCGTGGGGGAGAGACATGGCTTTGGGAAAGATATTGGCAAAAATAGTGTGATCAGGGTAACATGTTATGCTTCGATAGGGTATCATCTAGTGCTAATCAATAGCTCTTATGGTCCTGGTCTGGTTCGAGCAGTCTCCCGTTGCTCAATCTACTACAACGATTCTCTTGCGTCAAGCATAGAAGACAGGATCTTGGTAGTACCAACTAATAGGTTGTCATCATAGTCGGGCTAGTTTAGGGGCAAGCATAAACAAGGTAACCTAATATGCTATAAGCAAGCAAAAATAGTTACTTATATATAGATAATTCGGTCCTATGTTGTGACAAACCAATGTTCCAGTGTTCTAGTTGTTTCTAGATATGTTCTCCTAAGTTGTTGGTTCAAGACCTGCATGGGCCACCACTAAAAACATGTCACGATCCGATCCCAAATAATTGGGTCGAAACGGATCATGCCCAGCCTGCACCGTTGTTGAGACGGCGGCAGTAAGCTGTATCCACTATTGCAGGTAATCACAACAACATCTAAATATTTGTCACAACTTAATATTCGAAAATTTAAAACTTTATTCAACTTTTAAATAAATACAGCTGGAATGTAAAAGAACTGAATTAAATGCAAAATTCAAATAACAAAATTTTTAAAACAACAAACTGAAAACTGGAAAATCTAGCTATGAGTTCGGCTCGTCGGCCTCAGGTCCTGCGTCCTCCAATGGGGACTCTGACAATACCACAGGGTACAAAACTGGGTCATAATAACTGTTGTATAACAGCTCAGCATCCTCAAAATCCCCTAAAAATGTTATCTCCAGTCAGGAGGAAGCAAAGTACAATTCATGATAATCTAACAATTAAAATAATAATAGAATCATGCACTTTTAAATAATTTGAAATAAACAGTTCTCCAGCAGTTAAAATATTGTGATGTGAATAGGCAATGAATATGACCGGCTTGGGTTGTACAGTTGTATCATATTGATACGATATGCCTTATCCCCGTGTGTATGAGGGGTAAGCTAACACAGTCAGTATACTACTTTGGATGTGGTCATACTCATTACACTACTCCCCCAGTACCCAACAGTCAATCAGTCAGTGCTCTCAAAGAGAGTTCCATGTTGCATCGTGGTTTAAACTTACAATAAAACGATTATTAAATAATTGTAAACCAACACAAAATGTACTTGCCTCAAATTGGACTGGACTTGAAGGGTTGAGACTTCGCGATTGAAATTAGCCTCGTCCTCGAAATCCTACATTCGAGAAGTTTGTCTCAGATTCCAGAGCTACCATGCTAACTATGCTAGTTGCAATCTCTAAGTTTTGTCCTAATCAATTTTAATCTTGGATTACGCTATCACAATAAATCTCGATTATCGGGTGCGTTGTAATTAATTACGAGGGAAAGATCAATTTAACTATTTATTTTGGAAAACTCGTAGTTACCAATTTAATTGGTTAAAACTTTGTATTTTTCGTAATTATACATATAAAACTAAATTTATTGTTTAATGAGAAAACATGATCTTTGTTTAAATATTACAAACTTGTAAATTTTAATGTGAGAAAAATCTCATTAATTTTTCTATATCAAAATAATATTTATTTTAGTTTTACGCGTTTACGCTAAAAACCAACAAAACCAGAAAATGAAAGAAAAACAACGCTACAATAATTATAGGCCACAGAGAAAGAAAATAGAAAAGCTGGGCTTATGCCCTTACAAATTATTGAATTTAAATAAGAAATAGACCTGGGTTAGTCCTGAAATCTCTCCTACAATTTAATTATAAATAAACTAATACTTAAAATAAATTTAATAGTGAGTCTCAGATATTGGTCCAATCATCATATAGGCTAATGCCTCAACGTCCGGCGAAGCCGGTTTCGTTTGCACTTAGCCAGGGCCCATTGACCAATACGGTCGTCGCCCAAAAATCCAAAATAATATTCTTTTCCGAAAAAACCATTTTAAAATTATATTATAAAAAATTATAAAAATTTGGACAGCATTCCCTCTATATTTGGGACAACCCAAAACTGGGAAATACCAAGTCACAACACCAATAACTGTCCCAAACCAGGGATTATAATACTAAACCAAGAATTTAAAACCACAGCATAAATAATCAACCACAAAACCCCTTTCCGAAAGAAAATTCGAAAAGAAACCAAAACTCACAAAATCGTTCCGAAATGAGGTTCGGAAAATCTGAAACCACAGAATCCACAAAGCCAAAACTACAGAACCCAACCGAAATAAAACGAATCGAATTCCATAGCGAAATCGGGGGACCGTATCATCATCGACACTACGGGAGGAACGAACTACTCTGACTATCAAGAAATTTATTGAGAGGCTCGATGACGGAGTCCGAAGGGTGGCCTCGGACTCGGGACGCACCATCATGGACTCGAGAGTCTCCGGACATCGTTACGATGCGCTGCGAAAGCCACGGACAGCGGGAAATCGGCCGAGATCGACGGGAGACAGATCCACGGGCAACGAGGGGCGCTGGACTGGGGCACGACGGCCACGGGCCAGGAGGCGGGGCGCTGGTAGCGTGCAGGGGGAGGCGGCCAGCGCGAGTGGACGGCTCCGGGATGGACGCGGCCGGATCGGAGCTCTGGCCAAGGGAGGCTGGCCGAGGGGATGGCGCCGGTCGGGGATCTAGGGCACGGGGAGGCGGGGCGCTGCCTTGGGGCACGCGCAGGCGGGAAGATTGGGGTCGGTCGGAGTTGGGGGTTTCCGGGGAGGTGCCGACGATCGCGGTCGGCTGCGGAAAGGCGGCGGAGGTCGGCGTCGGTGGGACACGGGATTGGCCGGAAGGGCACACAGTCGGGGTCGACCGCGGAATGGACGAGGGTCGTGGGGATTGGCCATGGTGGGGAGAGTGAGGTCAGGGTGCTGTGTCATTTTTTTTGGGGAAGAGAGGGGAAAATAAGTGTTGTGGTGAGAAAGGGAGGAACTGAGATGGAGAGATAAGGGGTGTGATGGTGGTGGTGAGAAGTGGTAGGGAGAAGTGGTGTACGTGTGTGTGCTTGAGTGTTTTAAGGGAAAAGGAGTAAGGATGTGGGAGAGACATGAGGGGTGTGAGCTGGGAACGTGGAAAAAATTTATTTTTTTTATTGCTTTATTATACCAACTTTATATATACATATATATATATATATATATATATATATATATATATATATATATATATATATATATGTTTAGATATAATAATGCATTTATATAATTTTAGGTTAATAGAAAAATCCAAAGATGGGTTCGGAAGAACGGGATCTGGTGCTCGGACTCGGGGTCGGACCCCGGGCACGGGATCGGGACAGGGCGCAATCAAAAGATCCGATAATTAATTTTGAAGATACAGTTTTCTTGATCCGACTATAATAATAATAATATTAATAATAATAGTAATTATAATAATAATAACTACACTAATAACAATTAAAGGAACAAGATTCGGGAGTGGGTTTCACAAAAATAAAGAGCGGACGCTGAAGATGGCGAAGATTCCTGATGACCTGAAGGTGGAAGTTGCGAGTATGCGACTTTTTTATCTTGCCAGAGCCTGGTACCGAGAGGAGCCCCAGCTAGCTGCACCCCAGGTTCTTTGGACAGACTTCAAATCTCTGTTCAAAGAGAAGTTCTTTCCAGACGTAGAGCGAGACGAGCTTCGAATGCAGTTTGAGGGACTGCAGCAGGGGAACATGACGGTGGCAAAGTACACATCGGAGTTCATCCAACTCGCAGGTTCGCAAAGATCCTAGTCCGTGACCCAGAGGATAGAGCTTGGAGGTTCAAGAAGGGCTCACCAGAGAGTTGCGACATGCAGTGGCGATCAGCCAGGCAATGACTTATGTGAGCATCCTCAAGATTGCTCAGGTGATAGAGAAGGAGATGGACCCGAAGCTCAAGAGGGATCGGGACATCGGCAGCAGCAGCTATCAGGCACCGACGAAGAGGACTCAGAATCAGATTTAGGCGAGGCCACAATAGCATCACCGTCCAGCCAGAGTTCATACAGATTAGCCACAGAGGCAGCAGTTGGCGGTCACTTGCAAATACTGTCACCGCCCTGGACATCATTACGACGAATGCCGTAAGAGGCTGAGGCTTTGCTTATTCTGTGGATCACCTGATCTCCAGGTCAAAGATTGTCCAGAAGTCGCTGAGGGACGAGCACGAGGAGCACCGGGACCGCAGCAGGAGGAACTACCTCTTCATGTCCAGCTTACGTAAGGAGTTCAGCCAGAGGGGCGAGTCTACCTCCTGACAGCCGAGAAAGTAGAGACCATCCCGATTCCGGATGAGTACTGACGACCGGGGGCACTTGTGGATCACTACCTTTCTTTCGATGTTCCGTTTTGCATTTCTTTGTTTTTCCTTCATTCGAGACTTGTTTCTACAGTCTCCCTATCTTAATATTGTTTTATAGTACCTAGTAGCTATTTGTCGGCTTTTGATTGTCTCTTGGTATCCAATAAAATTTGTTTCTAAAGAACAGATACTATCACTCTCTATTATCACTTATAATTTTCATAAACTTTCTTGGAAAATTTCTGGATAAAGTTGAAAAAATATTCGACAACCTACTATGGTCTGAATTATGGAGACCGTGGGTCCACTGCAGCTAGCTGCGCACTGGCGAGACAGGGGCTCTAAGTCAAAATAATTACAGATATTCACAAGTTCTCGAATAATATCAAGATTAAGTTCTAAATTCATATCGGATAAAGTTGATAGAATATTGTGGTAACCTATTATTATCGGGAACATGGAACCGAAGGTTCACTGCAGCCAGATGCATGCTGGTGGGGCAGGAACTGTAGGGAAAGTGACTTCAGATATGTATGATTTTTGGATACTATCGAGACTATTATCCTGTGATCATGATTTCTGTGACCATTATTTCATTCCACTTTAAATCGTGCCAATTTCAAAATTTGTATCTGTTTACCTTATCGTGCCAAATCGTACCATTTTGAAATTTCGAGGACAAAATTTTTTAGGGAGGAGATTTGTAACCCCGTTTTCCCGAATTATTGAATTTTGCATTTTTCTAGGATTTTATAATTTAGTCATATTTTCTTTTATGGTTTGTTTATGGAATATTAATTTTGATTAGTATCATGACGTGGTTTAAAACATTTTTTGCTATTAAGTTATTATGGATCTAATAATTATTTAATTGGTTTTCTTCTTCTTATAAAATAATTTTTTGATAAATTAAATTGGTCACTTAGCTCAAGGGAGTAATTCAAATTTTGTACAAATTAAGTTTCCCTCCATTTCCTTTCTCTCTCTCTCCATGTTTCTAACAAACTTCCTACAATTCCAATAACCTTTCTAACTGATTTTCTACAGTTTGTAATAAATCATATCTTAGGGGTCTTTTTGGTAAAGTGGCAATTCTTCAGCACTTATTTAACTCACAAAATTTTCCACTCTCTCTCACACATTTTATTAACTTTTCTCCTGTAAGAAATTTGGAGAGAGAGCAGAGCTCCTCTCCCAATTCTCCTCTTCTTCCCAAATTGCCTATCCCTAACCCTAATTTGGAGATCTAGCCACGGCGAGGATAGCGATGGCAGCAACACCTCCTCCGCGGCGATTCCTTTACCACAGTTAGGCAACGGTGGTGGCAGAACCTTCACTTTCGAAGACTAGATCGGTAGTAGCGCCACCCCGGCGTTGAGTTCACGGCGAAACTCCATTCATCTCAGCGCGCGAGTTCCTTTCCAGCATCGAAACACGGTTCATCTCCTCCATGATGCGGCGGGGCGTACGATTTCCACGGCAATGATCATCCCCGATCTCGGCGAGCAATTCCTCTACTTCTCCTCCTCCGACGGGACAGTGATCCTTTTCGGGCGATCGAGCCCTTTGACAATAGCTCAATGAGTTCCATTCTGACTTTCTTCCTCTTTCTGATTGTTTAAATCCTGACTGATCTGGTCGTTGATCTGAAATTTTAGAAGAATTTTTATTCCTTTCTGAAGAACTTCTCTGCTCAGTTTAGACAGCTGATCACCGTCCTTGGTGAGCTTAGAGTTCTGTTTTGATGTTATGATCGTGAATTCTGTAGCTAGATGGATTGATCGAGTGTAATTATTTCTTTGCTTTAGATTTGAGAAATTCTTGAGTATGAGACGATCTGGATCACCGCTGTACCAGAGCAGTATAGTGAGCTGTTGAGTCGCGGGTCGTGTCCGGCTCAGTTGGACGCATTATGAATCTCGTCGAGTCTTCTTCAGGTATATGTTATCTCCACCTCGATTTTAAGTTTCCATATCGAATTTTGATATGAGTTTTGTCCGGCTGCATGTATTCAGTGTCAGGATCGATAGATTGGGGTGGCGTATCGTATGTGTTGCGTGTAGGGATGTGTCACGACCCGCTCCCGATTAACCGTATACGAGTCGGACACGCCCAACCTTCGTCGATAGACACGACGAAGTAAGCTGTACAATATTAAGAAAAACTAACCAGATATACAAGAGTAAATATGAACACAACATCTATAATGAATCCCAAATCCAGATACATGTCTCAGAATTTATTACATTCCAGCAAATGACAGAAAGTCTACTAGTCTCAATACAAGGAATAATATAAAAATACTAAGGTAGGCTCTAGGCTTCTGCAGCCTCTAAGTCCTGTGCCACATCAACTGGCTCATAGGTGCCTCCAGGCTCCTGTCCATAGTACGTATCAAAAATAGCCTCCAACTCACCTACAACATATCCTAGTCAGGAATGGAGCTAACTATATCCAAGGAAATGAACATGAACATCATGGTATGAACAAAAAATAGGAAATATATGTAAAGTACAAGGAATGAGAACAAGACATAAAACTGAATAGGAAATACTGAAAGTAAAACAAGAAACATGATGTCACTCTCCAATCCTGGAATACGTATTTTAATACGTAAACCGATAAATTATATTTACCTTGTATTTATACTATATTTATTATGCAGTAATTCTTCATGCATTTCCTAAAAATATTCGACAAAATATTATTTTCTAATTTATTTTCTGCATTTGGGCCTACAGTTTTGGCTCAATTGGATAACCTAGTCTTGGTCCACCAATGGTTCATCATGAACCCTTTGGTTCATCATGAACCCATGGGTTCAAGATTCTATATAATAACTCAACTCATTCTCTCTCCTCTCATTTACTTCCTCTCATTTATTTCCTCCACCAACCAAGGCAAGTACCAACTTGCTCAAGAGATGGATCCATATTTTGTCATTGATTTCTTACAAAACTATTTGCCAAAACATGTTCTTCTCCTCAATCTATACTAGTTTAGAACTTGAAAATTTCTATTTTGAAGCTTTGATTTTTGTAGATCTAAGTTTTAATCATTTTTGAATTTTGTATGGTTTGACCTACTTTAGTTAGATTTATGGGTTTTTGATGCTTCCATGTGGAAGAGCCTTCCATTTCACCCAAGATGGAACTTTGGAAATCCGGATTTAGAGTTCGGATGGCCAAGTTGTGATGCTTTGAAGCTTTGGGCTCATCCATGGTGTTCTTGCTGTTTGGGGAAGACAGTGAGCAGTGTGCTTCTGTTTGAGCACGCTTCCTGTTGGAAGCATGTCTCTCCTTGAGTCTGCGCGACTTTTTACGCAGCTCTCTCCTTGAGTCTGCGTGACTTTTCACGCAGCGCTCTCCTTGAGTCTGTGTGACTTTTTCACGCAGCGCTCTTCTTGAGTCTGCGTGACTTTTCACGCAGCTCTCTCCTTGAGTCTGCGTGACTTTTCACGCAGCTCTCTCCTTGAGTCTGCGTGACTTTTCACGCAGCTCTCTCCTTGAGTCTGCGTGACTTTTTCACGCAGCTCTCTCCTTGAGTCTGCGTGACTTTTCACGCAGCTCTCTCCTTGAGTCTGCGTGACTTTTCACGCAGCTCACTCCTTGAGTCTGCGTGACTTTTCACGCGGCTCTTCCGGTGAGCCTGCGTGACTTTTTTACGCACGCTGCCTTGAGTGAGCCTACGTGACTTTTTCACGTGCGTAGCTCCCCTTGAGCGTGCGTGCTTTTGTGCATACGCATTTGATATTTTATCAGATATTATATGCCTATTTTATATCCTTACGCCTTTTGTCCTGAGCATGATACGAGCACTAATGTGACCCCGAAGAACAAAGTGTTCCTATCCGATACCTGTACCTGAATGTCCCAGTTCTTGTTCATGCTCGACAAATGACTCGTAACTCCACGTGGCATATTTGCAATAATACATTACACTAAGGAGGGTAGCACATGTTGACATACTGATTGACATGGATCCTCTTTGGGGTACTCGTACTAAAGTACGACTTTAGGAGGATAATCATGCAGGCCACAGCATGTGAGTCCCAGATTTCACCTAAGGTTAAATTAGGCAACTAAACATACTAGATGCATGGGAAGGGTAAAAAATCTCGAGATCGTGTTGCACCAGCCGCCTTGAGATATTGTCTTAACGCGCCGGCTGGTCTCCACGGATACTGTGTCATCCGCAACGAGCGGATGACTGTATCCGATTAATTCCTGCTATATATTATATGTCTTGGCAAGGTGGCCTTACGAGGGACCTGTGCTTAATGACACCTGTCAACGCGAACCCCTGGGTTGGCTAGCCTTGCTGGAAAGATACGATCTGAGGATTTTCTAAATAACATGACACGAGGATAACCTCGTCCCACTAGACACTCGTAGACTTGATTGGCCGTAAAAACGACTTGCTTGTGTCTTATTACCTTCCGTGAATAACTGAAGGAAGCGGACGGTCATGGTACGTGATCTAATCCATGTTCTTGTTTGATTGTTGGGTTGGTTATCGTACTATGACAGGCTGTGGACCGAAGTTATGAACGGAAGACTTATTCTGGTTGTGAAGTGCTACTTCTGTGAATGACTGAGGAACATGGTCTATCGTGGTACATGATCCAACCCATGTTCTTGTTTGATTGTTGGGTTGGTTATTGTGCTGCGATGGGCTATCGACCGAAGTCACGATCAGGAGATTTTATTGTTTATACCTTTTAACTTATGTGAAAGTTATGGAGTATGACACGTCCCGACTCCATGCGGCACCTTTTGTCCTTGTTTGGTTGTAAGGATGCCATATGGGTTCGAAGATGTTGCGCTACTCTATAATAGTAGCATAAGTATTACTATTATCAATCATTCTATTAACTGGGTTTTTAATCTTAACTCTTGTGCCCCTTTGGCGGTACTTGCTATTCGGGGCTGACCCGCTGGTTTTGTTTGGCCAGATCTCGTAGCAGAGCCAGAGGACACGATCTTCCTCCCTGACATCCATGGTGCATACTAGAAGCATGGCGGTTCGGGGACTCGAGTGGGTTTCTTCTCCACCACTCCTGCTTATACATTTTGCGGCGTTTAGCCACCGGCACCTGTTAGCCGGATTACATGATATTTTGTGTCAGTACAGAATTGTAAATAAATAGACTGCAGCTGTATATAATTTTGTACTCCTGACTCTCTGAGATAGCGAAATTATAAAGCTAGTCTCTCATGATCATTTTGATGAAGCGTCAGGGACGCCTTACTGCTTTATCTTTAATGTTCATTTCATTGCTGATGTGACTTGATTGATTGAGACATAGAACTCTGTGGGACCATAGGAGACTTGATTGTAGCATGTACCCCCTAGTCTCTTGACAGCCACGATCGCCGTATGACGTTACGTACCTCATATGGAGTAGCTGGCCTAGTTCGTCTCCGTATTTCGGTACTGGGGCGTGACAAGGTTTTAGTGGTGGCCCATGCAGGTCTGATTTTCAGACTTGTGGGGTATTACGAATTATTAGGAGTCTCAATCAAAACTTGTTCCCCTTGAAATTCTGATTCAAATTCTCTTTCGTTGCCTTGATCTCTAACCTGACTTGCATCCTCGAAATCTTCCTCGTTCGGACTTGATGATCTTATATCTTTCTCTATAGGGGCGCTTCATTCTCAGTAGCGGGTGAGGCCCATGAGGAAGAGCAGCAAGAGCATGGCTCGACTGGGCGCCAGCAGGGGAGAGAACCTTCTCCAGGGTCGACACGAGCAGAAATGGAACCAGAGGCAGTGCAGCCGTCGGTTATTGAAACTCCTGCAGCACCAGCAGCGACGGCAGTACCAGACGCCGTAGCACTCCTGGAGATCATCCGGGGGTTTCTTGTCACTAACCAACAGCAGCAGACTCAGCAGCAGGAGCAGAACATGTTGCTGAACCAAGGGATTCAGTTAGCTCTTGAGAGGAGTGCCGGGGTTGACTCGGGAGCATCAGGAAGGTTTCGTCGCTTGAACCCGAGGTATTTTGATGGCACGGAGGATGCCATCACTGCGGATGCCTGGATTCAAGACATCGAAGCCATTCTTGTGGCAGCCAAGGTTCCAGATGATGAGAAGGTTGATCAGGTCAAACTGGTACTTCAGGATCTTGCCCGTGACTGGTGGGCATCAGAAGAAGTTGGTACAAGACGCCCTGTTCGTTGGACCAGCTTCAGTGACAGATTCAAGGCCAAGTATTTTGGCGAAGTAGCTCGATATGAACTCCAGCAGAAGTTTATCAGTCTCAAGCAAGCAGGCAAGACCGTAGATGGGTATGCAGCAGAGTTCTGCAGATTGTGCCGTTTTGTACCAGCAATGGTGGCAACGGAGCCAGAGAAGGTTATGAGGTTCCAGCAGGGACTTTATTTGGAACTATTACAGCTTGTGGAAGGTACCAGACGTTTGACGCTATTTTGACGGCCGCTCGGAGGTACGAGCTTACCCAGCAGAGGTTGGCATCGAAGACAGAAGGTCAGAAGAGATCTCATTCCCAGGTTGGAGGAGGAGCAATACAGCGAACATCGGCACCAGCACCCGGTGTACATATTCATGATGCAGGAGCATCGTGGAGGACGGCCGTGTCAACTAATACAGCGCCAGTTCGGCATCAGCAGCCGAGGAACCAACAACAGCGTCAAGGAGCACCCCAGGGCTGTACATTCTGTGGGAAGGCAGGGCACACGAGAGAGGTGTGCCGGTCAGCGAATGGCTTATGCTTGAGGTGTGGTAGTTCAGACCACCGTATCTCCACTTGTCCTGTGATGCAGAGGCCAGGAGGGCCAGCTCAGCAGTTTCCAGCATTGCCAGCTCCGGTGGCAACCCCGAGTGGAGGGCCAGTATTAGCAGTAAGGCCCCTAGCCCAGCGTCTACCAACGCAGGCTCAGATGTGCCGCCAGGCACAGGAGGCCGAAGGCCCTCAGAGGCAGCAACAACATGGTCGAGGAAGGCCGCAGCAAGGAGCTCAGCGGGGCCAGGGACAGGCTCTCACATTATCCTTGGGAGAGGCTCTAGCGTCTAGTGACGTGGTGGCAGGTAAAATTCTTGTTACCTCATTTCCCGCTGTAGCATTATTTGATTCAGGCGCTACTCATTCATTCATCTCTGTACAATATGCTACACGGATTGGATTAGTGTTTGAGGCATTGCCGGAGAGGATGGATATACTCACTGGCAATGGGCTCGTAGAAGTTAGCAGAGTGCGTTTTTCATGTCCGGTGGAGGTGTGTGGGCATTTACTGCCCACATCATTGATTGAATTCCCTATGGGGAATTTTGATGTCGTTCTTGGCATGGACTGGTTGAGAGACAGTCATGCGATAATTGATTGTAGAGGAGGTAGGGTCATATTCAGCATTCCTGGGATGGAGCAGTTCATCTTTACTCGAACCTTGAAGAATCAGGCCGGAGGCGTCATCTCAGCAGCAGTATCAGAGCCAGGACAGATTCCGAGAGTGGTCGAAGATTTTCTCGACGTCTTCCCTGATGAGCTCCCAGGGATACCCCCAGTCAGAGAGGTAGAATTTAGTATTGAGTTGAACCCTGGAACGAGGCCTATTGCAGACAGAGTTTACAGAATGTCGCCGTCAGAACAGGATAAGTTGTATCAACATGAAGAAGAGTTGAAGTCTAAGGGATTCATCCGAGACAGTAAATCGCCCTGGGCCACGCCAGTGATTCTAGTTCCCAAGAAGGATGGGTCGACAAGGATGTGCATCGACTACCGCAAGCTGAATGCAGTAACAGTGAAGAATAAGTACCCACTACCAAGGATTGATGACCTGTTTGACCAGTTGAGCAAGGCCAGCATCTTTTCCAAGATCGATCTTCGGTCAGGATACTATCAAGTAAGAATCCGGGAGCAAGACATACCGAAGACAGCATTCAGATCTAGATATGTACATTATGAGTTTTTAGTAATGCCCTTTGGACTAACCAACGCCCCCGCCGTATTCATGGATTTAATGAACCGCATCTTCCTGCCGAATTTGGATAAATTTGTGGTGGTGTTCATAGATGACATTCTTGTCTATTCCAGCGGTGAAGAGGAGCATGAGAAATATCTTAGGACTGTCTTACAGACATTGAGGGGGCATCAACTTTTTGTGAAGCTCGACAAGTGTGAATTCTGGTTAGATCACATTTCGTTCCTGGGGCATGTAATTTCTGGGGCAGGAGTGTCAGTGGATCCGAAGAAGATTGAGGCCGTAGAGCATTGGCCAGTCCCGAGAACGGTTGCAGAAGTGCGAAGTTTCTTAGGATTAGCTGGTTACTACAGAAGGTTCGTGGCGGACTTTGCCAAGATCTCTGTGCCCTTAACGCGTTTGACGCACAAGGACGTAGAGTTTGTTTGGTCAGCTAGCTGTCAGGCATCATTTGAAGAATTGAAGAAGAGATTGATCTCAGCCCCGATATTGACGCTTCCAGTGGGAGCGGGAGGCTTTACAGTATACTGTGACGCATCTGGGAAGGGTCTGGGATGTGTATTGATGCAGCACGGAAAGGTGATAGCATATGCGTCTCGACAGCTTCGAGACCATGAGAAGAATTACCCGACTCACGATTTGGAGTTAGCAGCTGTGGTGTTTTCACTCAAGTTGTGGAGGCATTATTTATACGGAGATCGGGTAGAGATCTATACTGATCATAAGAGTTTGAAATACGTATTCACGCAGCGAAATTTGAACATGAGGCAGAGAAGATGGTTAGAACTACTGAAGGATTTTGACTTAGATCTTCAGTATCATCCAGGCAAGGCGAATATAGTTGCAGATGCACTGAGTAGGAGAGACAGTACCTTTATCTTGACCTCGCAGAAGCACATTTTAGAAGACCTTCAGAGTATGGGAATCGAAGTAGTTTTGCCAAGGGATATAGGAAGAATGACCAGTATGCAGATTCAGTTAACCTTAGTAGAAAGGATAAGGGCAGCACAAGCAGGAGATCCACAGATTCAGAAGTTGCGGTCGGAGTGTGAATCAGGCCGTAGGAAGGAGTTAGTGATTCATGAAGATGGTACGCTCAGGTTTGGAAACAGACTCTGTGTACCGAGTGGAGACCTTCGACAAGAAGTTATGTCCGAAGCTCATAGTTCTATTTACTCTATTCATCCTGGAGGGACGAAGATGTATCGAGATATTAGGCAGTTCTTTTGGTGGAATGGCATGAAAAGAGAGATAGCGAGATTTGTATCCAAGTGTCTAGTATGTCAGCAGGTGAAAGCCGAGCAGCAGAGACCAGCAGGGTTGCTACAGCCGCTTCCTATCCCAGAATGGAAATAGGAGCACATCACGATAGATTTTGTGACCGGTTTACCTAGATCCCCGACTGGTAAGAATGCAGTCTGGGTAATAGTAGATCGACTCACGAAGGTCTCTCATTTTCTTCCCTTCCGAGTTGGACAGACTACTGAGCAGTTAGCAGAAATGTACATGAAGCAGATAGTAAGGCAGCACGGTGTTCCAGTTAGTATAGTATCAGATCGGGATACGCGATTTACTTTCCATTTTTGGCGGAGCTTACACCAAAGTTTGGGAACCAAGTTAAGATTCAGTACTGCTTATCATCCACAAACTGACGGACAATCAGAAAGAACCATTCAAACGTTAGAAGATATGCTACGGGCGTGTACCTTAGATTTTGGCAGATCTTGGGAGGATCACCTTCATCTAGTGGAGTTCTCCTATAACAACAGCTATCAGGCTAGCATTCAGATGGCCCCGTTCGAAGCATTGTACGGAAGGAAGTGCAGGTCCCCTTTGGCATGGGACGACGTCGGAGAACGGAAGTTGTTGGGACCAGAAATGATCACGCAAACTGTGGAGATAGTTAAGTTGGTCAGAGAGCGCCTTCGAGTTGCACAGGACCGACATCGTCATTGGGCTGATCAGCATCGTAGGCCTCTAGAGTTCAGAGTTGGCGACCAAGTGTTTTTGCGGATTTTGCCTACTCGGGGTATCATCAGATTTGGAACCCGAGGAAAGCGTAGTCCAAGATACGTTGGTCCTTTTTAAGATTCTCGCTCGGATAGGCGATGTGGCATATCGACTTGCCCTTCCGCCTTCGTTAACTGGCATACATGATGTGTTTCATGTATCCCAATTACGTGGGTATGTTCCGGATCCGAGTCATGTCCTCGATCATTCTGAGTTAGTCGTTGGTACCGACCTAACTTACAAGGAACAACCCGTGTCTATTTTGGACCGGCGAGAGAAGGTACTCAAGAATCGGACGATAAGCCTTGTCCGTGTTTCTTGGAACCATCACTCTTCGGGAGAGTCTACCTGGGAGCGCGAGGACGAGATCAGATCCCGGTATCCGTATTTGTTTGACTAATAAGGTATATTTTTGCACCTTATTGACACGATTCCATTCTTATCTGCACCTGCTTGTTTGCGCTTTGTGATGTATGATGATAACTGCTATGATAGTTAACTTGTATATGATTGTGCCTTGCTTGCCCTGATTTCACTATCCTGTCTTGGCTGGAATTCCGAGGACAGAATTTTTCTAAGAAGGGTAGAGATGTCACTCTCCAATCCTAGAATACGTATTTTAATACGTAAATCGATAAATTATATTTACCTTGTATTTATATATATTTATTATGTAGTAATTCTTCATGCATTTCCTAAAAATATTCGACAAAATATTATTTCCTAATTTATTTTCTGCATTTGGGCCTACAGTTTTGGCTCAATTGGATAACCTAGTCTTGGTCCACCAATGGTTTATCATGAACCCTTTGGTTCATCATGAACCCATGGGTTCAAGATTCTATATAATAACTCAACTCATTCTCTCTCCTCTCATTTACTTCCTCTCATTTATTTCCTCCACCAACCAAGGCAACTACCAACTTGCTCAAGAGATGGATCCATATTTTGTCATTGATTTCTTACAAAACTATTTGCCAAAACATGTTCTTCTCCTCAATCTATACAAGTTTAGAACTTAGAAATTTCTATTTTGAAGCTTTGATTTTTGTAGATCTAAGTTTTAATCATTTTCGGATTTTGCATGGTTTGACCTACTTTAGTTAGATTTATGGGTTTTTGATGCTTCCATGTGGAAGAGCCTTCCATTTCACCCAAGATGGAACTTTGGAAATCCGGATTTGGAGTTCGGATGGCCAAGTTGTGATGCTTTGAAGCTTTGGGCTCATCCATAGTGTTCTTGCTGTTTGGGGAAGACAGTGAGCAGTGTGCTTCTGTTTGAGCAGGCTTCATGTTGGAAGCGTGTCTCTCCTTGAGTCTGCGTGACTTTTCACGCAGCTCTCTCCTTGAGTCTGCGTGACTTTTCACGCAGCTCTCTCCTTGAGTCTGCGTGACTTTTTTACGCAGCTCTCTCCTTGAGTCTGCGTGACTTTTCACGCAGCTCTCTCCTTGAGTCTGCGTGACTTTTCACGCAGCTCTCTCCTTGAGTCTGCGTGACTTTTTTATGCAGCTCTCTCCTTGAGTCTGCGTGACTTTTCACGCAGCTCTCTCCTTGAGTCTGCGTGACTTTTCACGCAGCTCACTCCTTGAGTCTGCGTGACTTTTCACGCGGCTCTTCCGGTGAGCCTGTGTGACTTTTTCACGCACGCTGCCTTGAGTGAGCCTGCGTGACTTTTTCACGTGCGCAGCTCCCCTTGAGCGTGCGTGCTTTTGTGCGTACGTATTTGATATTTTATCAGATATTATATGCCCATTTTATATCCTTACGCCTTTTGTCCTGAGCATGATACGAGCACTAATGTGACCCCGAAGAACAAAGTATTCCTACCCGATACCTGTACCTGAATGTCCCAGTTCTTGTTCATGCTCGACAAATGACTCGTAACTCCACGTGGCATATTTGCAATGATGCATTACACTAAGGAGGGTAGCACATGTTGACATACTAATTGACATGGATCCTCTTTGGGGTACTCGTACTAAAGTACGACTTTAGGAGGATAATCATGCAGGCCACAGCATGTGAGTCCCAGATTTCACCTAAGGTTAAATTAGGCAACTAAACATACTAGATGCATGGGGAGGGTAAAAAATCTCGAGATCGTGTTGCACCAGCCGCCTTGAGATATTGTCTTGACGTGCCGGCTGGTCTCCACGGATACTGTGTCATCCGCAACGAGCGGATGACTGTATCCGATTAATTCCTGCTATATATTATATGTCTTGGCAAGGTGGCCTTACGAGGGACCTGTGCTCAATGACACCTGTCAACGCGAACCCCTGGGTTGGCTAGCCTTGCTGGAAAGATACGATCTGAGGATTTTCTAAATAATATGACGCGAGGATAACCTCGTCCCACTAGAAACTCGTAGACTTGATTGGCCGTGAAAACGACTTGCTTGTGTCTTATTACCTTCCGTGAATAACTGAAGGAAGCGGACGGTCATGGTACGTGATCCAACCCTTGTTCTTGTTTGATTGTTGGGTTGGTTATCGTACTATGACAGGCTGTGGACCGAAGTTATGAACGGAAGACTTATTCTGGTTGTGAAGTGCTACTTCTGTGAATGACTGAGGAACATGGTCTATCGTGGTACATGATCCAACCCATGTTCTTGTTTGATTGTTGGGTTGGTTATTGTGCTGCGATGGGCTATCGACCGAAGTCACGATCAGGAGATTTTATTGTTTATACTTTTTAACTTATGTGAAAGTTATGGAGTACGACACGTCCCGACTCCATGCGGCACCTTTTGTCCTTGTTTGGTTGTAAGGGTGCCATATGGGTTCGAAGATGTTGCGCTACTCTATAATAGTAGCATAAGTATTACTATTATCAATCATTCTATTAACTGGGTTTTTAATCTTAACTCTTGTGCCCCTTTGGCGGTACTTGCTATTCGGGGCTGACCCGCTGGTTTTGTTTGGCCAGATCTCGTAGCAGAGCCAGAGGACACGATCTTCCTCCCTGACATCCATGGTGCATACTAGAAGCATGGCGGTTCAGGGACTCGAGTGGGTTTCTTCTCCACCACTCCTGCTTATACATTTTACGACGTTTAGCCACCGGTACCTGTTAGCCGGATTACATGATATTTTGTGTCAGTACAGAATTGTAAATAAACAGACTGCAGCTGTGTATAATTTTGTACTCCTGACTCTCTGAGATAGCGAAATTATAAAGCTAGTCTCTCATGATCATTTTGATGAAGCGTCAGGGACGCCTTACTGCTTTATCTTTAATGTTCATTTCATTGCTGATGTGACTTGATTGATTGAGACATAGAACTCTGTGGGACCATAGGAGACTTGATTGTAGCATGTACCCCTAGTCTCTCGACAGCCATGATCGCCGTATGACGTTACGTACCTCATATGGAGTAGCTGGCCTAGTCCGTCTCCGTATTTCGGTACTGGGGCGTGACACATGATAAGAGTCCTGAACATAAAATACAACCTGAACATGAAGTATAACCTGAACATGAAATACAACATGAACATGAAGTACAACCTGAACATAAAATACAATCTGAATCCTGATATACAACCTGAATCCTGACATGTGCAATATTGAAATACATCTAGATTGTGTGATCGGCTTGGGTAGATGAAATGAACATGAAATGGTACGGCTTTGGTCCCGCGTGCACGATACGGGTCCTAAGCTATTCACATGAATAGTAACAGGGTTTGATAACATATCTATAGTATTTCCCCTCCCAGACACAAGTAATCAATGAAACATGAAACCAGACAATACCGTGATACATCGTGTCAATAAGGAGATACAAGGATGAATATACCAGACATGAGAAATGAACAAGTCCGAGGAGTATACTTGCCTTGCTCAGGGTGATCGAGAAAGGGTAGTAGAGCTGGAAATCCTCATGTTATATGGTTACAATTTGATAAGTTAACAACTCAAAAATAGTTATTTCTAATCTAGAAAAAGTTATTTTAACATAATCCTTAATTTATACCAACCCACCTTGCATAAACTCTATCTTATATTCATAACCTTTACCCTTTATAATTATACAACTAAATAATATTCCAAATAGGAGGCCATCTATCCTTAATCCTTACCATATTTTACTAAGACCATGGTTCCTAGAATGGCCAACCCCAATTGGTATCATGGTCTCCTAGCCATAGTCAATTTAGTCTAGTAATATGTTGACCAATCAACTTGTTATTCCAACATCGTGTTTAATCCAATAACTATCTTAATTCAGTCCTACAACCATCCTAATCTGATCCAAGTACCATGGTTGATGCAACCCATCCATGACAGATTTAGTTTACATCATGAAAGTTACATTAGTCTAGTTAAGAACTGATGCCAACAGCCCTAAGCATTAGCTAACTGTCACTAACCATCCTAAAACTCAGATTTCCTAGAAATGCTGTCACTTGTTTCCAGATCAGTCCCAAAATAGGTCAGCCTTGAATTTGGACTGATATCACCATTCTAAAGAACAGTCATACCCAACATCCTGTATTCCTATTAGGCAACCATATTCTGAATTCTAGGCTATGGAAGATAGGAAAACTTAAATACATGCATCCCAGGCAATCAAAATATTGCAAGTTCAACTTTGTAACCAATCGTATTAATCCTTGACTTAAAGGAAAATAAGCCAGTACATCTCAGGATTAAACCAGCTGACCTATAATACTGGGATTTCAGGTCTGGACACCATCAGTGTCATTCATGACTACAGCCTTAGGAGGATTTGTTATTCACAGTCCCAAGCAGTTGCATTGTCCAAATTAGTCTATATCCAGTCCTTACTATCCATAACATGTGATATGAGTATCCAGGTTATGGAATACCAATTCCTAAATTGGAATTGTATGACTCACTCTTAATCAGGACAGAAAATTCCCAACTTAAATTCAGCCATCAATTCTCGATTTCCTTAAGCTATCAAATCCATGAGACTTAAAGTTTAACTCAGTCCTCAGACTGCTTCATCAGTCTTCAAACCCTTCCTGATACTTGAACTTCCCAGTGTTACAGTTAAAAGCACAAAAGTTATGCTAGGAAGAAAATCCAAATTAAAACATGCCTCAGGTCAAACAACTACCCAGCATTCCACCTCAGTCCTATTAGAACAGGAAGATTAATTCAGTCCAAAATGAATTTAAATATCAGTCCTATGCTACATTGAACATCAGGTCATAACATCAGTCTAATTATCTCACCTAGCATTTAATTAAAATTACTAAATATCAACTCACCTAGTCATTCAGATATTTGACTAATCTCTACTTTAAAAAGCTTAATAACACCAGTCTCCTAACCAAGCTTTCCATGTAAATCCTCAACAGGAATCCTAACCAGGCTGATAGGATTCACACTTAACTAAGACCTTGTCTTAATCCAGTCCACTTAAGGTATTGTCATGAGTCAAGGTTAGCTAAGACTGATACCAACAGCTTTTAGATAAATCATAATACTAATGCCCTAATCCTGACACCACCATGACCTCAGTCCTTCACAGGGTTGTACCTACATGTTACACACTGTTACTAGAAACCTGTGGGCTAGTCTAAATATAGGTATTCTCAGTAACATAGGTAAAATCAACCAATAAGCAGTTTTAAAGATTCAATGCTGATACAAGGCAATCCTTGTAGAGACATTTGAATGCACTAGTTGTGATCCATATATACATTCAGTCTAACTCTAATGTCTTGCTATACAGTCGAACAATTGGTAGTACCAATTAAGACATAATTCTTCCATCCCTAGACAGGTAACAGGTTTGTCCAACTCCATTTACAATGGTCAGTAACTAATCAAGTATCAACTGCACATATTAGTCTTAAGTTAGAAAGGATAGTTTCCAGAACTCAATAGGATAGTACTCACAATAATTTCAGAGGATTTGGTATCCATCTAACATATATCAGCTATTAGAATATTAATTCAAAGAAAACTCAAAAGGAGTTATGCCCACAACCCAAATTCTATTTTGAAGCTAACGAGAATAACAGAAATCATAACTCTTGAACATCCCTATTCCATTCATCAATTGTTAATCATACAAGATTGATTAGAAAATTTTCTTACCAAGCTTGTCCTGATGTAGTATGTCCGAGTTTTTGCCTCTCCAATGTTCTGACCCAGCTCTTTACTTCCTCAGACCAAACTCCCTATAGAACTAAGAAAATGACATCATCATGAATCGTCCAATCGTGAATCGAGAATACATTCAATATAATTCAAACACTGGATAACTTACCAGTGTTCTAAATCTGAACTAGAATGATCAAAAACTGAAAGATCACCTCGATTTCTAGATCTCGATCTTGCTCCTAAAACCAATGAAAAACCAAAATAAAAAAGAAGATCACAACAGAAACACTGGATCAATTCGAAATCTGTACCTCTTTCGATTGATCGTAGAGACCAATTCCAGAACAGATCGAGAGCATTTAGAAAGAATTCCGAGATTTACAGCTCAAACTACAATTTATATTAATGATAAATTAGATCAAGAAGGATAGAGCCAAGGATCAATTAGATTTATAATACCAACTTACTCGATTGAAATTGAATCGATCCTTCTTCGATCATTCCAGGAGGCTGATCTGCTCGACGTCGTGGCTCGCCTAGCCACAGAGAAACTCCTCGCCGACCAGTCAGATGATGTTGCTGTTGAGACCTAAACTTGATGTTGATTTGATCCTACGCTTCGCCACCCCTGCTCCTCGAGGTCCCTTCCATAGCTCAGCTTGATAAGCTAGGTCGAAAAGATTGGGAAGAAGGAGAGATTCCTAATAATTTCTAACAGCAAAAAAGTGTGATCTAGGAATGGTTGTTTAAAAAGGTAACTAGCGTAGGAAGGAAGCAGAGAAGCGGGAAATTTTGGAAGGAGAAGGAAATCGGTTAGAGAAATTTGAAATTGTTTGAAAAAAAATAAGCTAACTGTCTAAAGAGTTCTTCCCTGAAGGATATT